>CM038796.1:44613930-44695968 GCA_021764765.1 Vicia sativa | reverse complement strand
AAAAGAAAGGAATCTGGGTTATGATCAATCAGTAATGGAGCTCAATCGATCTTATGAAGGGTCAAGCCAAAGCACTATTCTCTTATGAAACTCACTGCATGAAAATTAGAGGCTTGGTATATGGACCAAAAGCGCGAGAGATGGAGGAGAATCGAAATGATTGTGAATAGCAATGATATAGTAGATAAAATCTATAAAGCCCATACAAGGTGGCCAACACAAGAATAAAGCAATTAAATTACATGTGTACTAGCAAAGTGGGATAGTCTACTAAGACAACCAATTGGAACAATTGATGAAATAGGCTCATTGTAAGAAGGCCGGGATCAGCGTACATGTGTGCATGTGTGGTCATCATGGACCTTCATAGCTTTGTAGACTTACGGGTTTAAAAATGATTTACAATTATTAGTTTAAAAATGATATTTTTTTTTGGTTTTTGTGTAAGTGACATTTAAAATAAAATAATGAAGTAAAGACAAGCTAAATAATTATTACAAGTTTTTTTTAGGGAAGGATACATTTTTCAAATGAGGTTTAAATGATAAAATAAAATAGAATTAAATTATTTACAGCATAACAAAGGGAATTAGGATACATTTTCGAATGGGGATAAATTAAAATTAAAGAAAGCAGTAAATTAATTATATTAACGACATACAAACAAAACTAAATGCAAAAACTTAAATATCAATGATTGTATCATTTGCATTTTATTATATTAGAATAGATTATAGAAATTAGTTCTAAATTCAAATAACATATTTATGTTCATGCACATTCGTAAGTCTATATGAAAAAGATTACTATAATATAATTCAAACTTATTCACGAATGAATATGATAAAGTACAATAAATAAAGTAGTATGTATATAATATATATTTACAATACTAAATATAAGAATAAAAAATAATATTAAGTATAATTAAATTTATAGTATTAAATATAAAAAATATAAAAATAAAAATACTAAAGTATATCTATACATACATTACTAAATGTTGAATCAAAGCAATAACATAACTATAGATAACAGTATATAAATAAAAAATGTATATAGATGTACTAATAGAAAATGTATTTGAACCACCATGGATATCTTCACGAGTTACAAATACATTAGTAGCATAGTGTGGAATAAAATTGACATGTAATGGCAATAAGATAAACATGGTTAATAAGCAAGATCTTGAAATCGGATGCAACTTATATGAATGAATGAATAATTCAAAATTAAAATTTATTCATGATTATCGATTCACAAATGGACTAACCAAAGAACTTATGTTAATCAATCGAAAAATGGAGAATTGAGTGCTAAACACATCTAAAGCATGAACCAAAATCAGGCAGCCACTACATATATTCAATTGTGCTTGAAATAAAAATGACTTTCTTACACAAATTAGCTCAAAATAAATGATATATTGCCCTCAAAGTTCCTCGGTTAGATGTAACGAGAAATAACGGCGGTATTATCGTTAAACCATCATGAGCTAAACAAATAAATACCAATTACCATTTCAATTGAAATAAAAATGATGATAACACAACGCGGTGTCCCAACATGTTTCTCGGTTAGATTTACAGCGATATGCGGCCAATCACAAAACCTTCATTGAAACACAAGTGAGATCTACACATATTCAATCAAAAGCGAAATAGCATGGCTGTCCCAAATGGTTTCTTGGTCATCTTACGAATAAGCATGACATATTTAAACCATCGCCGAAACTAAAACACATATAACCCATTAAAAAACGCATAATCATATCATTTCAAAAATTAATATATTTTTGTAGCAGACTTCAAACTCATCAAAATTTGTCTCTACAAGCATCGAATTAGCATAGCATCAAAAGTTTATTCTTTTTCTGACGAATTACTAAACTACGGAAAAAATCGATTACAAATGCCATTGTTTTCTTTAACACAAATTTTAACATAATACTCCTCCATAAATGAGAAAGCAGTTAAATAAGCATTGTCATTAGAAAATAACACAAACAACATAACAATTCTACTTGAAATAGAACAATCTAAATCCTAACACACATCAAATTGTTTCATCAGAAATTTATTAAAATTTTCACGAAATTAGATGTATAATAGTTAAACAACAAATAATAATAATAAAAAGTTACAGCGTTCTTTGTCTAAGCGGAGCGACAATGGATCAGAGATGAATATTGGTTACGAATGGTTGGAAAAACACGACTTTGGCGGCAGTGAAACTAAGCTCCGGTGGATGGCAACGTTGAAGGTGCGGCAATGGCAGTGGAAATGAAAAAGTGGAACCGGAACAAAATCGATTTGGAGGAGATGCAATGGTGCGGGGAAATAGCGACGGTGAGAGTAGAATAAAACGGGTGAAGAGAGGGTTGTCGCAAAAATTGAAAAAGGAGGCAAAGTGGAGAACGATGAAACGAAAAAGCAGTAAATAAGTATTTGTTTGGTGGATGGTGAAGAACATGAGGGTGAGTGTTTCGGTTGGAAGGGAGGCGTGAGAGGCAACAGCGGAAATGAAGGGGTGTAAGGGTGAGAGATCAAAACAGCCGTTGAAAATACGCGAGAGGAATGAAAATAACAGAAAAGCGGCGTGGAGGTAAAATAATTCACGATGAAGATGAGATTTTGCATTTTTATAATTTTTGGGCCTCCATTGTTACGTTTCAATTTGGCCTACCACTTGCACCAATAACACCATATAATATACCATAACATTTAAAAGCTAAATACCCTTTTGACAAAAGGAAACACAAAGCAAAATTAAAAAACCATCTACACAAAAACATTTTTTTATTTTAAAGATAAAAAAGGACACAAAATTGTCAAAAATGAATGTAAATAACAATAAATTATCCCATAAAAAGCAAACATAAAACAAATTCGTGTCTTAAAAAAGAAAAATTATCAAAATGGTTAAAATCGGATAATAAAGACATTTTAAAATGCTCCGCAAAAGCAAAACTTTAAACATATCAAAAACTTAGAGAACACATTTTATGATCCTACGTGACACGTTAATTCATAACAGCCGTAAAAAATGAAAACTATTTTTCCCCGCTAGGCCTGACCAATGCCGGCCC
Source organism: Vicia sativa (assembly GCA_021764765.1). Classification (NCBI taxonomy): domain Eukaryota; kingdom Viridiplantae; phylum Streptophyta; class Magnoliopsida; order Fabales; family Fabaceae; genus Vicia; species Vicia sativa. Next base: position 44,692,877 of record CM038796.1, on the reverse strand, counting down.
AATTTGTTTATAAAACCAGAAATATCAATATCATCGAACATATAATAACCGCAATACAACCATGGTAAAAAATAAAAAGAATGAAAAAGAATAATGGGTATTTTAAAACTAAAAGGCGTGCAATATCGCCGACTTTAGTCATTTAACTGACAAAATGATACCGCCAGCAAAATTAATGAGTGTTTTAATATAGATACATGCGAAAATACGGTAGTAAAACAACATCCAACAATATGTCGCTTATCCGTCTGATTTAACTCTTACGAGGAAATCCAACCGCCTTGTACATCTCCATTGAATGCAAAAACACTACATTGTCTCACGTATGGTGGATCTGGTTACACTGCCAAAATATTACCGCTTAAGCGGCAATGCCGCTTGCTGCATGAGCCGCCGTAAAAAACAAATACTTAGCTCATCACACCCATTAAAGTCGGTTCCAGGACACCGACTCTACTTTCTTTGTCATGGACACCATCCGACTTTCTACCCTACAGCACCGATACATACGCTTGCTCACCTCTAACCTACCGGAAGCCAGTACGAGAAAGATTATTACATTATAATGAAAGCCATCTGCGGTCATTCGATACATCAGAAATGGAAGGTGAATTCGCCACTCCCCATCAAGCTTTGAAGCAATTCCACTGTCACTTTCTCTCCTCACTCTTGAAGCTACTAGGTTCCCTCCGAAGACCAGCATAGTTGCGGTTGAAGAAGGAGACTTTCTTGTTTGGGGTCAACTCCCATTTTCCATTCAAATCTAACAAGGCTTTAGGCTTCAATATCAATCAATGATATCGTAAACCGACCCTTTCCACATCAACAATAGCGGGGTATCATAGCAACAACAGCAACATCAATTGTCATCCTAACTCCGAACCAAAACTCAATAATTGGAAGATGTTATACCAATCTCCTTTAGGCAGGGTAATTTCTTTTCTATTATGCTTTTCGTTTTCACGTTTGAACAACCGCACCGAAACACCGCTCAAGTGTGCCCCATATTTATCATTTCATCATTCAAAAATTTACTTTTGCATTCAAATAATGTACTCTTTTCTCTTTTACTTTATCACCCGTTCAAAAAGCTATGTCTTACACACACCCACATGATACACTGCATCCACCGAATCTAAATGCGACGACTCTACTATTGTTAAATAACCCGATCATCCATCAAGGCAGCAAAGGAAATGCCAAGACCAACTCTGCAAAAAACCATTATACAGACCACGAGGAGACAATCGAGGGTTGTGAATCTATGCAAAAACAAATCAAACAAAGAAGAGGTCTTGAAGTAATGTCAAGGAGAGATTGGTCCATATGTTCACGAGACTATCGAGAATTTTGCTTGATCCTCAAAGACATGTCGAAATTTTGAACGTTGACACCCGCTACCGATGAAAAAAGGTTTTCTCCACATGAAGAAAGGTTAGTCGTGTCGTCCTAAGATGTTCGAGAAAATTAAAAACGTCATGAAAGCAGTTCAATGTCGGTTTCCTAGTTGTTACTTCTTCCACAATGGGTTTGCGACGTGATGCCCACCACAAAATATGGTAAGCCGTGTAAAAGATACGGCAAAGCGTAAAAACGATTTTCCACTTCCTCATATGTCTTTGGTTGATAACACCGCTCAACACAAGGTTTTCTCCTTCATGGATGGTTTCTCGGTTACAATCGGATCAAAATAGATCCGAAGACATGGAAAGACTACTTTTGTTACACGGTGGGGCACATTCTATTACAAAGGTGCCGTTATGGTGAAGAATCTTTGGCGCCACATATCAATGTGCCATGGTAGCTTTTTCTTATGACATGATTCATCACGAGATAGAGGTCTACGTCGACGACATGATAGCTGGATCACAAACTGAAGAAAAAATCTCGATCATTTGCGAAAGCTGTTTGATAGTCTGAAGAAGTACAGACTAAGACTTAAACCTAACAAGTGCATTTTGGAGTCAGATCCGGTAAACTCCTGGGATTTATTGTCAATGGTAAAGGTATTGAAGTTGACCCCGCCAAGGTTAAAGCTATTCAAGAAATGCCAGCTCCCCGTACCATGAAGGAGGTTAGAGGTTTCTTGGGACGACTGAACTACATTGCCAGATTCATTGCACATCTAACTACTACTTATGAGCCAATCTTCAAGTTGTTGAAGAAAGATCAGGTATTGAAATGGAACGATGATTGCCAGACAGCTTTTGACAAAATCCTCCTATCCTGATACCACTGCCAAAGGAGACCTCTTATCATGTACTTGGCGGTATTAGAAACTCAATGGGATGTGTGTGGGGCAGCATAGCGAGTCTTGTTGAAAAGAGTATGCAATATACTACCTTAGCAAAAATTTCTGTTGTGAAACAAGATACTCACGACTTGAGAAAACTTGCAGTAGCTTTGGCTTAGGCGCTTTCATGACTAAGACGATATATGTTGACTCACACTACCTTGTTGATCTCGAAGATGGATCCGATAAAACACATATTCGAGAAACTGCTCTCTGGAAGAATAGCGGGATGGAAAATATCTTAATTGAATACGACATCCGTTATACTACTCAAAGGTGATCAAAGGAAGTATAGTAGTCGATCATTTGGCTCATCAAGCCATAGATGACTATCGATCTATAATTCCGAGTTTCCAGACGAGGATATTATATTAGTCAGCGATTCGCGAAGAACTGGACGAGACGAAAGACTGGTGGGATCCCGATGGACCATGGTCTTTGATGGAGCCTCGAATCAACTTGGCAATGGTATTGGCGCCATCATTACATCTCTCGAGTGGACACCGTCTTTCACTTGAGACTATGTTTCGATTGCCTACAACATGGCCATATCTGAAGCATGTATCATGGGTATCAAAAGCGCTATTGACTTGAGGATCAAATTCTTGCAAGTGTATGGAGACTCGACTTTAGTGATCGGTCGGATTAAAGGCGTTGGGATACAAAGCATCAAAACCTCATTCCATATCGGGGAGCATGTGTTGAGTCGATCCCTTACTTCAAAGAAATCACTTTATATCACATTCCATGAGAAGAGAATCGGTTGGAAGACACATTAGCTACCATGTCATCTATGTTCAAGGTCGGATGGGACAAAGCTCCCCAAATCTTCATCGAAAGACTAGACAAACTAGCATCTTTTTGTGGAACTTGACATCGAAGGAACATAAGAGAAACCTTGGTTCTACAAAGTAAAGAGGTATCTTGAAGCTCGGGAATATCGTAGGGGCATCATCAATGATGAAAGTTCTTAAGAAGACAGCTTACAAATTATTTCTCATTAACAACATCTTATACAAAACAATCACGACTTGTGCTTACTCCGTGTGTAGATCAAAAAAGCAATGAGCGAATCATGGAAGAGTTACATGAAGGCGCAGGTACCCTCCGATGGACATCGATGGCTAAGAAGATTCTAAGAGCAAGTTACTATTGGTCCACCATGGAAGTGATTATTACCGCTATGTTCGATCTTGTCACAAATGCGGATATCGTAGATAGATTGCACGTGCCTCGGTTCCATTAGATATTACGACCGCTCCGTGGCCTTTTGCAATGCGGGGCATTGAATGATTGGAGAAACAAACCTACACTTCCAATGGACATCGTTTCATCCTCGTTGCTATTGATTACTTTACTAAATAGGTAGAAGCGACCTCGTTCGCGTCTGTTACCAAGAATGTTGTGGCTCGATTCATCAAGCATAATCTCATATGTCGATGCGGTGTCCACGAAAGGATTATCACGGATAATGGTACCAATCTCAATAACAAAATGATCACGAACTCTACAGATTCAAGATTAAGCATCACGACTCTTCTCCATATCGACAAAAATGAGCGGCGAAGTGGGCCGCCAACAAGAATCTCAAGAAGATCATCTGAGAAGATGACAATGACCTATAAGGATTGGCATGAGATGTTGCCATTTGCTCTCCATGGTTATCGCTTTCTGATGCGAACATCTACAGGGCAACCCCTTCTCTCATTATATGGTATGGGCGGTCCTACCAATCGAGATTCGAGATACCCTCAGCAGTACTCCAGGGCGTATAGTTAGGCAAAATGAATGGGTCGAGACTCACCTTGACCGATCAACTGATCAGCAGCGGCTCATAGCCATACACCATGGAGCGGATATACGAGCGAATGATAAGAAGTTCAACAAGAAAAGTCAAACACCAAAGTCAAAGTCGGTGATCTAGTAGTCAAGCGCATCATCCTTCCACAAAGGTGATCCCAGGGGCAAGTGGATTCCCACCTATGAGGGACCATTTGTAGTCAAAACAGTATTTTTTGGCGGAGCTATGATACTAAGCACTATGGATGGAAAGACTTTCCACACCACAGCGAAGCCTGAGACATAGTTAAAAATACTTCGCATGAACAAGACCCTTCTAGGTCGACTAGCCTAGGCAAAAATAAGGGCATCTAAGCGAACCAAAAAGGGAGTTCGGGCAAAGTTAAGGATATATACAAAAATGTACACCCGCAAATCGAAAACACCGCAAGGTGGCTTAGGCAAAAAATGGTATCCATGGGCGAAAAAACCGAAAGGCGGTCTAGGCAAAAGTTAGGATTTAAGCGTATGACTATGTCTCGTCCGGATCACCTACCTACAGAATATCACTATCAACATTCAAAGATTCAAATGGCGAAAATCAATTCAATCACTTTCTTCTAACAACAAAGAGATGAGATAGTCGAAAATATATGAGCAATAACATAGTTGAAACTCGAAAATTATTTCCACATAGCTTTTACTATTATGACAATTTCCTCTTACTAGGATATTTGTCTCTTGTATATAAGCTGCTTGAATATAGGCCATTTTCAAATTTAATGCAAATTCCTCTTTTTACAATTATAATTTTATTCTTTGTTTGCATAAAGTCAATATTTGCTTTGAATGATTATATGCATCTGACAGTAAACTTGTCACATTCAAACATACTGACGAACAAAAACATTAACTACTACAGGCTCTAGGAATTGAGATGGCGACCAAAGTCACCCATACATCCCACAAAGTCACTTTCATAGCGGTACATTCGCGGGATCATCAATCCCGAGACATTGATTTACCTACAAAGACAAATCCTCTTGAAGAACTACAACCTTCTCCCAGTATTCTAATGCTTCAACTTCATCACGTTAGTCCCAGCGATGATCCTTCAACTTCATCCGTTAGTCCCCGGTGATCCTTCAACTTCATCATGTTAGTCCTCGGCGGTAATCCTATCAATTTCATCATGTTGGTCCACGGCGGTGATCCTATCAAATTCATCACCTCAAGTGATCCCTATCAGCCTCATCAGTTTTAATGATCCTACAAGCCCCGTCAGCTTTAACAACCATATCAGCTTCGATAGGTTATATTAGTCTCCAAGCAGTAACATGTTATTTTTACCATTTTCAGCAAGTCTATCACATAGATCCCGGTAAATGTCTCTCAATCATTTCTATCGGACCGGAACTTGGTGGATAGTGCATCGGAGAATCGAATCATCTCTTACTCCCTAGTCGGAGTTTTCAACAACCCCGTCCCCAATCAGGACATCAAAGATCTCCAGTAGAACGTTCCTATCTTCTTCAAGATGGATATGTTTTGAAATACCACAACATCTACATTCATACATTATCCATAAAAGTCATAACATGTACATATATCATAATAACATTATTCATAGCATTGTCATACACTCGCATGCATCATAATCTACATAGGCATCTTAAACCATCTCCGACTTCACATCTTGACTCTCTGGATGCATCTTTAAGCGCATCTCGATTCCTTCTTGAAAAGCGAATACAAAGTCTAGCATCGACTCACTCTCCAACATCAGCTTCTCCAAATGGTATCTATAAGCCCATTCACGCAAGCAATAGTCAGATTTTCGGTGTACTCGAGTCATCTTCTACCTTGAGGTCCACGAAAGGCAAGCATCCAATCTAACCCTTCCGATAGAAGAAGATTGAACAGGGGCAACTGTTATACCCCAAAATTTGCCCTATTTCCTCTCAAGACAATCTATGGCTCTATACTCAAGAATTCCACAAGGTGGTCATCATATCTCATCATATACCTCAGAGAATCCTCATATCAAGTTCCAAGCCTTACAAGTCTAAGTTGCTCATCCAAAGGCTCGGATAATCGATTGTAGTGGACAAAAAAGTCAAGCTGTAATTAACATCTGATCAAACTTCATAATTTTGGTCAACATCAATACTTTGAAGTCATATTCATCATTTGATCAGGAGCTGATCATGATTCATCAAGAAAAAGTCAATATCTGATCAAAAGTCAAAGTTTCCAAATTAGGGCTTCTTTAGACAAAAGTCAATAGAACTTTGACCAAGCATAACTTCATGTCTCACAAGCTTGGGTTGGAAGTGCTTCAATTGGAAGTTATGGATCAAAACATTACAGGTCCTTCTAGAAAAGTCATCAAAAGTCATCTTTTGCAAAAAAGTGTTCATGAGCATGGGAACTTCAATGAAGATGAAACCAAAGGGTTGTAGAAGACATCTTGAGCTTTCTAAAGTCCAAAAACACCCAAAAATATGGAAAATTGAGCAAGATATAAATTTTGCAAGTTGAGCATTTTGAGGAGGTACATCAAGAAAAATACTTGCAAATTTAAGTTTTCTAAATGGGCCTAAGTTTTCATGATCAAACTTATTCTTGAGATTATCGTTGACCTCTACCTCCTTGCCACGCCTCTTCCTTATTTATTTAATTTATTTTTGAATTAAATATCCAAAATTCAAATTTAATTAAATAAGATATAAAAATAAAAGATAAGGTAAGTTGGGCTTGATATTTGCATGGTTTGGGCATTACAAGCTGTCAATTTCGTGCAAGAAGAATCAAGGCAAGATTGAGCCACTTTTGGAAAGATTTGATAAAATTTTCAATCAAATATTTTTGCATTCAAGGCAATATTTTCCACTCAATGCTTGACCTAATACACTCTCCTATATATTAGCATTCTCACAAGACAAGAAAAGGAATTTGCGACCTCTTACAGTTGCTAGCCTCCTACAAACCCTAGAAATTTCTCAATTTTTCTCAAAACTTGCAAAATTGTGTTTTAATTTTCAGGCAGGTTCAAGCCATTCTAGCCACTCATTCGTGTTCCTGAATTTCCCAGGGGTTGATTCACACCATTACACGACCTCAGAACACTCCAGATCAAGCCTCCCACGCTGCTCTGATTTGGTAAATGTTACAAAATCGTTTCTCTTAATCCATGCATTACTAACTGTTTTTCTGTGTTTGTATGAGCTCATGATGTTGTTTAGAATAAGTACAACGTGTTACATATGAGCTTTAGGGCTTAAATACCATGATGCCATTGTTAGGGCATAAGAGCTTTGAGTTCCAGACTGATACAAGGACTTTCGAGCTTTAAAAATACCACCATTGGATTCCTAGGGTTCGAATTAGGGGTAGGTCCTTTATTTGCATTTATCTTGATTATTTTGCGAGGATCTGAAATTCGGATGGTGGGAAGATGACGAGCCTTGCTCAACGCTTCGACTCGGGGACCAACAACATTTACATGTTTATAGGTCAACAATATGAATGGATGTATCACCGCCCGGTGATTCACCTTCTGCGCTATGTCCTCTATCTCTCGGTCGTGGAGTTCAACCCCACCTTTTGCTTTGTTTTCATTGTTTTTACAAGTTTCAAAGTCTCAAAAGGAGCACCTCGAGCTCCAACATCTGGGTGTCCCAGGCCGAAGCTCCGGCTTCTAGGTCTCCCCGACTCAGAGAATCCTCCGAGCTCCGACCGGATGGCCCAGATGAGAGTCCCAGGCTCAAGCTTACGGGCGTCCCAGATCCAATGTCTCTGAAGCTCCGGCTTCTGACCCTTTCGACACAGAACCTAAAGCTCCAACTTTTGGGCCTACTCTGTGTGAACCTCTAGAAGCTCCGACATGGACCCTTGAGATCTGAAACCATAACCACGGACACGCTCGGTGGGATACTCACGGAAACTCTAGTTTGTAGATGCCTGGCCTTCCACTCTCAAAGCCCGACTTAGGCATTTTATAATCGTTTTCTTGGTTTTCATATTTTATTTATTTTACTTTTTTAAGTAATTAATTAATTAAATTAGTAATTAGGTTTAATTAGATAATTTCACAAATACCTTTTTTTAACTAACTTAATTAATTTAATTTAGGTTAGTATTCACTAATTTTTCTTAATTAATTAAAATCAATTAGAATTAGGTTGTTTTCACATAAACTCTAATTTTCAAAACACCAAAAATACTAGGACATAGTTTCTCTTACGCTATTTATTTTTCTTGCATTTTAAATTCTAGAAAGGATGTATAGGTTGCAAGTTTTTTATCATGTAATAGCGTAGATTTTATTTTCCTTTCACACCTCCTATTATGCATACTGCCCAAAGCCATGTAATAGCGTATGACCCTTTACATTTTACGCAATTTACTTTACGCACCTATTAAGCTGCTAGTAACTAGGCGTGTATGGCAAGATAAAATCAACATAGATCACTAATCATAAGATAAATATCATCATAGTCCCTTGACTTAAAGATCATAGTCCCTCGATGTTGCCAGCGAATATATGAGCTCGTCCCTCAATTGTCGCCTATGAAAATGATGATCGTCCCTCGAATATGCTAGGATATCCCTACAAGTTGCTTTCTGTGACCATCGATTGTCCCTTGAATGTCCCTTCATCAACGAATAAGGTTACCTATCAATCCATGAGTGCGAATAGCCTTATTCTAAAGGAAAGCAAAATAACAGAATCGACCGTTACGAGTAGGTAATAAGTCTCTTTTGCTTGCTCAATCAAAACATTTTTTACACTTCACACTTTCAAAACTTTTCAAAATGCTTTGTATACATTCTAGCGTGAATCATTACAAAGTCTTTTCCAAAACAAAACATTTCCAAACACTTCGTATACATTCCGTAGTAAATCATTAAAGTCAAAGCGCCTTTTCAAAAATCTTTTCAAACACACACACACACACACACACACAAAAAGAAACAATTTAAAGTGAGCTAAGCAATTAAGATCCCGTAGATAACTACGGATGGAAAGGGTGCTAACACCTTCCCTTTTGATAACCACCTCCCTTACATAGAATCTAACGAAGCTCTTTTCTTGTTCTTTTCTCCTTCCCTTAATTGGATAAAAGAAAAGTCGGTGGCGACTCTTGCTATCGCAACAATTGCGATCAAACGCAAAACAAACACGTCAGTTCTCCCACCGTATCACAGTAAGCCATATGCAGTCATTCTGATACATCGAAATGGAAGGTGAATTTGTTGAAACCCCCTGTCAAGCTTTCGAAGAAATTCCACGAGTCATGCTTGTTGACTCTCCTATCCTCTGAAGTTACTAGAGTTCCACCAAAAATGGCGTCACTAAAAGGCGCCAAAGTTCTGATTGAAGAAAGAGGTTGTTCTATTTAGGGTTAGTTCCCGATTTTCCCTTCAAATCTAACAAACTGGTTTGGGCTTCACTATCAAAGGTCGAGAAGATGATCGCCACAAATATGCCGACAAACTTCCTTTCCACATCAACAAAAGCGAGTCCATGCATGATGAAGAACGGACGACAAACGACATCAACAATTGGGTCTTCCCAACTCGAGAACGGATGGAAGGCGAAGATGTCATACCAATCTCCTTTAGACAAAGTATTGTTGCTTTTATGCTTTCCATTTTTATGTTTGAACAATAAACTTTAAGCCTAGTGCCTTGCACTCATGACTCGTTGTGAGGTTATTATTTTTCATTTGCATATTTTCATTCAATAAAATCATTGGACTTTTGCATTCAATTATTGTGCTCTTTTCTTTCTTTTTACTTTATCACCCTTTCAAAAAGCTATGTGTTCACCGCGTGATACACGATATGACTTGATAATCGATCTACCAAGCGAAGCGAAGGTGAGGAAAGATTGTGAAGTGCGGAAGAACTTGTCGGGCTGCTACAGCGGAAGAGCAGTTACTGACACGAGGAGCCAATCGTGGTTGTGAATCTAGGTACTAACAAAGACAGAAAGGAAATCAAGATAAGAGCTGCGAGAATAGTGTCAAAGAGAGATTGGTCTAGATGCTACGAGACTATATCGAGATTTTTGCTTGGTCCTACGAAGATATGTCGGGTCTAGACATTGACATCGTGGTACCCTACTACCAAAAGAAGGTTTTCTCCCTGTAAAGCATAAGGTTTGTCGTATGCGTCCTGAGATGTCTGATAAAATCAAAGCCGAAGTTATGAAATAGTTCAATGCCAGTTTCCTAGCCGTTATTCTTATCCACAATGGGTTGCGAATGTATGTGCATGGACTATTGAGATCTGAAACGAACAAGTCCAGAAGAGCATTTCCCACTTCCACACATTGGCGTTCGGTTGATAACACGCTCAACACAAGGTATTCTCCTTCATGGATGGTTTCTCCGGTTACAATTAGATCAAAATGGCTCCGAAGACATGGAAAAGACTACTTTTGTTACGATTGGGGCACATTCTATTACAAAGTCATGCCGTTCGGATTGAAAAGCGGCGCCACATATCAACATGCCATGGTTGCTTTAATCCATGATATGATTCATCACGAGATAGAGGTCTCGTCGACAACACGATAGCTCGATCACCAACTAAAGAAGAACATCTCGATCATTTGCGAAAGCTGTTTGATAGACTGAAGAAATACAGACTAAGGCTTAATCCTAACAAGTGCACCTTTGGAGTCAGATTCGGTAAACTCCTGGGATTTGTTGTCAGTGGTAAAGGTATTGTAGTTGACCCTGCCAAGGTTAAAGTTATTCAAGAAATACGACTCCCGTCGAGAAGGAAGTTAGAGGTTTCTTGGGACGAGTGAACTACATTTCCAGATTCAATGCACATCTAACTGCTACTTGTGAGCCAATCTTCAAATTACTGAAGAAAGACCAAGTAGTGGAATGGAACGACGATTGCCAGACAACTTTTGATAAAATCAAGGAGTACCTACAAAATCCTCCTATCTTGATACCACCAGTCAAAGAAAGACCTCTTATCATGTACTTAACAATATTAGAGAACTCAATGGGATGTGTGTTGGGGAAACATGGCCAGTGCAGTGAAAGAGTATGCAATATACTACCTTAGCAAAAGTTTACCATTTGTGAAACAAGATACTCAAAGCTTGAGAAAACTTGCGGTAACTTTGACTCACACTATCTTGTTGATCTCTAAGATGGATCCGATAAAATACATATTAGAAACTGCTCTCTCGGGAAGAATAGCAAGATGGCAAATGATCTTGACCGAATCGACATCGATTATACTACTCGGAAAGCGATCATTTGGCTCATCAAGCCGTAGATGACTATCGGTCTATGCATTTAAGTTTCCAAATGAGGATATTATGTTAGTCGATCGCGAAGAAGGGACGGATGAAGGATCTGAACGAGGATCGATGGACCATGGTCTTTGATGGAGCCTCAACGCAGCGGCAATGGTATTGGCGCCATCATTACGTCTCCTAGGTGCACGCCTTTCACCGGACTTTGTTTCAATAGCACCAACATGGCGAATACAAAGCGTCGTCATGGGTATCAAAGTTGCTATTGTCTTAAGAATCAAATTCTTGCAAGTATATGGAGACTTAGCTTTGGTGATCATTGATTGAAGGAAATTGGGATCTGAAACATTCAAACCTCATTCCATATCGAGCATGTGTTGAGTTTGATTCCATACTTGAAGAAATAACTTTTGATCATATTCCGTGAAGAGAATTAGTTGGCGGCGCATTAGCTACCATGTCTTCTATGTTCAAGCTCGGATGGGACAACGAGCTCCCAAATCATCATTGAGAGACTAGACCAACCAACATCTTGTTGTGAACTTGACACCAAAGAAAACCTTGGTACTAGGAAGTGAAGAGGTATCTCGAGGCTCGGGGAATATCCAGGAGGCATCTATCAATGATAAGAAGTTCTTAAGAAGATTCTCTTCCAAATTATTTACGAGTAACAACATCTTATACAAGTGCAATCACGACTTGTGCTTACTCCATTGTGTATATCGAGAAAGCAATGAGACGAATCATGGAAGATTTACATGAAGGCGCATTCGGTACCCACTCAATGGACATACAATGGCTAAATAGATTCTAAGAGCGAGTTACTATTGGTCCACCATGGAAGATTATTACCGCTATATTCGATCTTGTCACAAATGCGGATATACACGACGAGTGCACATACCTCCAGTTCATTGATATTCTAACCGCTCGTGGCCTTTCGCAATGTGGGGTGTTGACATGATTGGAGAGATCAAACCCACCACTTTCAATGGACATTGTTTCATCCTTGTTGCGATTGATTACTTTACCAAATAGGTAGAAGTAGCCTCGTTCACATCTGTTACCAAGAATGTTGTGGCTCGATTCATCAAGCATAATCTTATTCATCGATCACAGCGTCCCGAAAGGATTATCACGGATAATGGTACCAATCTCAATAACAAAATGATCACCGAACTCTGCATGCAATTCAAGATTAAGCATCACAACTCTTCTCCATATTGGCCAAAAATGAACGGCGTAGTGGAAGCCGCCAACAAAAATCTCAAGAAAATTATACAAAAAATGGCAGTAACCTATAAGGATTGGCATGAGATGTTGCCATTTGCTCTCCACGGTTATCGCACTACCTTACGAACATCTACAGGGGCAACCCCCTTCTCTCTTGTATATGGTATGGAAGTAGTCCTACCTATCGAGGTTCAGATACCCTCAACAAGTACTCCGGGACCTTGAGAGTTAGGCGAAGGCAGAATGGGTCTAGACTCGCCTTGACGAGATCAACTTGATCGACAAAAAGCGCTATGACCATCGCCATGGACAAGTATACTAGAAGCGAATGATCTAAGCATTCAATAAAAAGGTCAAGAACCGAGCTACCAAATCGGTGATCTAGTAGTCAAGCACATCATTCTTCCCCAAGGTGACCCCAGGGCCAAATGGACTCCCACCTATGAGGGGCCGTTTGTAGTCAAAACAGTGTTTTCTGGCAGAGCTATGATACTAAGCACCATGGATGGAAGACTTCCGCACCACAGCAGATGCATACATAGTAAAAAAACTACGCATAAACGAGACCCACTAGGTTGACTGGCCTAGGCAAAAATAAGGGCATCCTGGCGAACCAAAAAGGTTCAGGCAAAATTTAAGGATATACAAAAAAAATGTACTCCCGGCAAGTCGAAAATTTGTAAAGGCGGCTTGGGCAAAAGAAGTTAGGGATTTAAGCGTACGACTATGTCTCGTCCAGATCACCTACTTACAGACTACACTAGTATCAACATTCAAGATTCGAATGACGCAAATTAGTTCAATCACTTTCTTCTGACAGCAAGGAGATGAGATCGTCGAAAATATATAAGCAATAACATAGTTGAAACTCGACAATATTGTTTCCACATATCTTTTTCCTATTCTGGAAATTTCCTCTTACTAGGATATTCGTCTCTTGTATACAAACTGCCTGACTATAGGCCACTTTTCAAATTCAATGAAATTTCTTTTTTCCGGTTCCAAATTTTATTATTTTGTTTGCATATAGTCAATGATTACTTTGAATGATTATATGCATCGACAATAAGCATCTATTACATAAACATATGAAAAGAGAGCGAAACAATAATTACTACATGCTCTAGGAATTGAGATGATGACTAAAGTCACCAATACAACCCCAAGTCACTTTCACGGAAATACATCCACAAGATCATCAATCCCCATAGAGCCATCACTCTCCCTACAAAGACAAATCTTCTCCAACGAAGTATTACATCATCATCTCCTCCCAACAATGTTCTGACACTTCCAACCTCATCACGTTAGTCCCCGAGCAATGATCCTATCAACTTCATCACGTCAGTCCCCGAGCAGTGATCCTAACAGCTTCATCAACTATCAACTTCATCATGTTAGTTCCTGAGCAGTGATCTTAATAGCTTCATCGGCTTCCAACCTTATCACGTCAGTCCCCGAGCAGTACTCCTAACACTTCATCAGCTTCAACTTCATCACGTCAGTCTCTGAGCAGCGATCCTATCAGACTTATTTACATTTTCAAGCCATCACGTTACATTTGTCCCCGACCAGTAACACATCAACCAATTACATCAGTCTCCAAGCAGTAACAGGTTATACTATATCGCATCATCTCCAGTAGGGTCTATACACAAGATATTCATCCTCAGTTGAGTATCTCTCAATGATTATCATTCCTCAACAGCAGCAATATCCCGACTTGAAACTTGGTCAGATAGTGCATCGAAGGAATCTGAATCATCTCTTGTTCCCCAGTCAGGGTTTTCCACAACATCATCCCCAAGCAAACATTAGAAATCTCCAGCAGAACGTTCCTATCTTCTTCAAGATGGATATGTTTTGAAATACCACAACATCTACATTCATACATCACTCATACAAATCAAAACATGTGCCTATATCACGAACATTTCTGCCTTTACTTTCTACACTCCTATATTATGTATCTGCCCCAAAGCCATGTAATAGTCTAGGGTTTTACTTTCCCGCACATTACATTCCCGCAATTTATTTTTCGCACATATTAACTGCTAGTAACTAGGCGTGTATGGAAAGATTAAAAAAAACATATACCACTTATAATCACAAGATAAATATCTGAATACAACACACTTTTCACACATGCACCCCCTTAGGGTATCCTCTCTTGTTGCCTTACGAATACAATGTTCATGTACCTCGATGGGGATCTTAGCTAAGGCAGCTTACAAACATATCATCATAGTCCTTTCAAATTAAAGATCATAGTCCCTCGATGACCCTCGATGTTGCCCTACGAATATATGATCTCGTCCCTCGGTTGTTGCCTATGAAAAGTGATGATCGTTCTTGAATATGCTAAGATATCCTTACAAGTTTCCTTCTATGACCATCGATGTCCCTTGAATGTCCTTTTACATCCAACAAATAGGGTTACCTATCAACCAATGGTATGGATTGTTGGTGTAAGCCCT
This sequence comes from Vicia sativa, assembly GCA_021764765.1. Lineage (NCBI taxonomy): Eukaryota > Viridiplantae > Streptophyta > Magnoliopsida > Fabales > Fabaceae > Vicia > Vicia sativa. The sequence continues at coordinate 44,677,807 of CM038796.1, read as the reverse complement.
AGAAACCAATACCTTTTGGTACTTGTATCGAATTATTTATTAATAATAAAAGGCTTTTCTTTATTATGTTTGCTTTTTGAATAATAATAAAGTCCTAGAATAGTTAGTCATTTAATGTAATGTTAAGTGTGACTTAATCATGAGATCCATTAAACACAAGGACACTATTCTTAAAGTATCCATAATCGAGCTTTATTGTGAAGTGGGATAACATTAAAGCATTGAGATTATTATGAAGATAGACTGATGATCACATCTCATGGATCATGGATAAGGAGTTATCAAGTCTTGACATAGGTATAAATATTAGGAGAAATATTTATCTTGGATTGACTACTTTGAGAATACTACATAGAATGTTATGCAAAGTGTCATAAGTTATTCTCATGGTGATAAGTGGTGCATACCACCCTGACTGAAACCACTATGGACCTTAGATGTAGAGTCAAGTGCTTTATTCTGATCAAATGTTATCCGTGGCTGGATGATCATAAATACGATTGATGGGTACTTCACAAAGCATCTTGAGGACATGAGTGACCTAGATGGAATTTGCCCATCCGTAGCAGGATGATAAATGTCTAGGGCCCAATATTGAGCTGGACAAGGATGACACGGTCTATGCCTTACATTCAATATAGACATAAGGGCAAAGGGTAATTATACACATAAGTATTATCACGAAAGGTTTTGTCGGATCGCATGACATTTTCGTGACTTGGGTAGCGATGGCGTGTTGTTAGATACAGCTTCACATTTATTATGTTAAATATGATTTAACATAATTGCCAACATCGTAGAAACCTACAGGGTCACACACATAAGGACAAATTAATGAGAGCTAGTGTAAATAAGGAACATCGCAGGGTACGGTGTACTTAAGTGGAATCTGGAATGTGGTAAGGTACCACATGCTTAAGTGATATCGATACATCATAATGTATGATGTTCGTGTGCTTAGGCTTTTAGGCTTTTAGCCTTTATTGGGCTTTTAGCTTGCAGCCCACACTTGTGGTCTTATAAATAGAACCCTTGTGATGAAGCTTTTCACTTGATGCAAATTCGGTCCTAAATCCCTACCGTGATTTTGCTCATTCTCTCACTCGAAGCTTCCGTTCGTGAGCGCTAGCGTGATCGGGCGACACATTAAATGTTAATTGAGTAGAGGCGTTGTTCTTCATCAGCGTTCGTGATCACAACATCAAATCTAAATCGCCACAAGAGGTAAAATATTCTATCGACCATGATCATTCGTAAGGATCACAAAGGAAAATTGTTTTTCATGCAATTTTATATCATAATTTTCCTTTGTGGATAGCCTTATTCTAAAGGAAAGCAAAATAACACGGAAATAATCGTTCTGAGTGGGTAAAATAAGTCTCTTTTGCTTGCTCAATCAAAATGCTCTTTACACCTCACACTTTTTTTCCAAAACTTTTCAAAACACTTTGTATACATTCCAGGGTGAATCATTACAAAGTCCCTTTCAAAAACAAAACATTTCCAAACACTTCGTATACATTCCAGCGTGAATAATTACGAAGTCAAAGCGAAATGCCTTTTCAAAAACATTTTTCAAACACACACACAAAAAGCAATTTATAAAGTGAGCTAAGCAATTAAGAGCTCGTAGATAACTACGGATGGAAAGGATGCTAATACCTTCCCTTTTCATACCAACTCCACTCGAGAATCTAACAAAGGGCTTTTCTGTTCTTTTCACCTTCCCTTAATTGGATAAAAGAAAGTCGGTGGTGACTCTTGCTATCCGCAACATTTGCGATAAAGCATAAAACAAACAAGTCGAGTTCTCCCACGTGTTACAATGACTCATGGAGAAAGATGAGAAGATTCGTCGGAAGGATGACGCGATCAAGAAATACATTAAAGAAATAAAAAGAAAGCTTGAAGAAATGACGAATGGCAATCCTGCTCCAGAAGAATGGAAAAAAGTCATTAACAAACTAAAAGCCGAGAAAGCTGAATTGAAAGCTTACTATGGGAAAGAGATCCTAAAGTTGAAGCTGCATCAAGAATTTAGGTCTTCATCAGACGAAGACGCTTAATTTGTATAGTTTAGCTTTTATTTATCATTTACTTTATTGTTGTAAGAGCTATGCTCCAAAATAAAACTGTTGTAATCTTCTTTCGAATATTAATAAAACGTGAGTTTTCCATCCAAATGTTTGCAATAAATTTCTCTTTTAGCGTAAATTCTTTGGAAATTATTTTCTCTTTGCATCCATAATCATGCATCATTTTGTGCATTTCAAGTTTGTTATTTAGAGTCTTATATTTTGGAATTTTCTCCAGATATTGTCAACCTGTGGCGTCTTATAGTTTCTCGACTATGTTCATAGTCGACTCACAAATACAATACTTGTGCAAATAGAAGAAAAGCAATGGATGATTTTGAACAAGAGAATCTTGAGCTTCGTGGTATAGTAACCACACTTCAAGAGGAAGCGGAAAGACTCACTGCTTTGGTAAGCTCGTTGGTAGCTGCGTAGAATCAGCAATCGACACCTAACAATCAAATTCAAGCGATGATTTTAGAAATAACTACTACCCCAATTCCTGTTGTCGCAGTTAGTAATCCGCTTTTCACTATGCTAGGGGTTACCCTTGGGGAATGCCTTTCAATTTCGGAGTAGGTTTTCATCAAAATACTTCTGAAGTACAGGCAACCACAACTGAGGTTCCTACTTTGTAGAATTCAACGTTCACTCCACAGCACGAAGTAACTTTTTCTTAAGTCACTATGTCGGTTTCTCAATCGATTATGAATTCAACCGTAGTTCACGCTATTGTGAATAATGAAGTTTATCATGATTTTGGTGAAAATACGGATCCTCGTGGCCGTATAGAAGATCTCGAAGAATAGTTTAACAAAATGCAGTTAGAGATCAAAATAATCCTTGGAAAGGATTCTTTTGGGAAAAATGCCCATAATTTGTGCCTGGTTCCCAGAGTGAGAACACCAGCCAAGTTCAAAGTCCTCGACTTTGAGAAATCTGAGAGGCAACTCATGCCCATAAAGTCATCTTATGATGTATGCTAGGAAGATGTCTACTCATAGCGATAATCATCAATTGCTCATTCACTACTTCCAAGACAGTCTTCTTGGCGCACTCTAAAGTGGTATATGGGATTGGATAGTGCAAACATTCGAACTTTCAGCGAGCTAGGCGACTTTTGTTCAACAATATAAATTCAACTTGGACATGGCTCAGATCAAGATCAACTTAGATCAATGTCTCAAAAGAAAAAGAGACTTTCAAAGTCGTAGCAGATGGAGGAAATGCTGCCCAAGTCAATCCACCATTAGAAGAAAAGAAATGACCAAGATCTTCTTGAATACTATGGGTCCTTTCTACTACGAACGTATGATCTGTAGTGCTACAAATGATTTCAACGAAATGGTAATCATGGGGATGCGATTATAAGAAGAATGCAGGCCAAGCGCTTAACTAGAAGTTGGATCTTCAAGCGGAAGAAAAAATTTGAAAGTGGTTTCCGAAGAAGAAAGAACAAAGGCGTTGGAATGCTATCCCAGGAAACCTAGGAAAAATGTCAATCACCAGACAATAGGTAGGTATTTCGCACAGGTTGTTAGTACAACTTCAAACATGTCGAGGCTCAACCATTCAACAAAAATCAGAATCGTGCTCCTAGAAATTTGAAGTTTTATCCAATTTCGATGTCTTACATGGAATTATATCCTGCCTTGGTTGAGAGGAATCTTGTTCAAACAAGAGCACCACCTCCAGTACCCGATAAATTACCTTGGTGGTACAAAGCTGATGTGTCTTTCCCTTTTCATCAAGGGGCACCTGGTCACGATCTCGAGCACTGTATAGCCTTGAAAGCTGAAGTTCAAAGACTGGTTAGGGCTAACCTTCTTTCTTTCAGAAATACGAATCTAAATGTGCAAATGAATCCGCTACCTAAGCATGGAGGCACACACTATGAACTTAATAGCTAGATACTCATAACGATACCAAGTCACCGACATAAACTTAAAAGCGGATCTAGTACAATTGCATACATTTGCATAATGGGTGGTTTTGCTCAACATGACTACAAATCTTGTAGAATTTATTACGAAGACTCTCGTGGTTGTTCTACTGTAAAAGCATATCTTCAACAATTAATTGACATTGGCGACATTCAAATTTTCAGAGATAGAAATGAGAATGATGTGAATATTATAGGGAATCCGCATGAGCTTTTAGTCTCAGATATCAACTCGGTAACTCCTGAAGTAAATACTATCATTCCTCATTTGAACATGCACAGCGCATAAAGGTCAAATACAACAATACAAGGGTTCTGTTTCTCCTTTGATCATTTATGCGCTAGACACATTCCTTATGACTCGACAAAGTAGTTCCCTATCGGTGTGCATAACCCGTTGCCATTGAAGCAACTTATCGCTCCTACAACAAGGCAAAGTCCTATTGATATACCCGTTGTGAATCCTGTAAGAATTCCCGATGGTAATCCAAACTTAAACATTGGTCCGTTTGCGGAACCAATATCAATCAGAACTTTGATAAAATTTTAAAGTTGATCAAGAAGATTGAGTACAAAGTTGTGGATCAGTGATGCAAACTCCTTCAAAATCTCAATACTCTCTTTGCTTTTAAATTTTGAAGCCCATCGAGAGGCCACGATGAGAGTTTTGGATCAAGCTTAAATAGATCATGATGTAACTATCGATCAATTTGGTGGAATCATAGACAACATAACGACTTGCAACAATCGAAAGTGATTTCTTGTAAGGGATCGGACTTAGAACATGCTCGTCTGAGATGAGATTCGGATGCTTCATATCCAATCGTCTTTAATCGTGATCACTAAAAGTGAGTCTCCATACACTTGTAAGAACTTGATTCTTAAGTCAATAGCAGCTTTGATACCCATAATGCACGCTTCGTATTTGGCCATGTTGTTGGTGCAACTAAAAAAAAGTCTGGCTGTGAAAGGCGTGTGTCCGCTTGTAGGAGATGTAATAATGGCGCCAATGCCACTGCCAAGTGCATTTGAGGCTCCATCAAAGACCATGGTCCATCGGGTTCCTGATTCAAGTCTTTAAATGCGGTCCTAGTTCTTCATAATCGGTAACTAGTAAAACATCTTAATGCGAAACTTCGAACTACATAGGTGATAGTCATCTACGACTTGATGATCCAAATGATCGGCTGCTACACTTCCTTTGATCGCTTTCTGAGTAGTATACTGGATGTCATATTCGGTCAAGATCATTTGCCATCTTGCTATTCTTCTAGAGAGAGTAGGTTTCTCAAATATGTATTTTATCGGATCCATCTTAGAGATCAAGAAGGTAGTGTGAGTCAACATATACTGCCTTAGTCGGCGAGCAACCCAAGCTAAAGCGCTGCAAGTTTTCTCGACCTGCGAGTATCTTGTTTCATAGTCGGTAAACTTTTTGCTAAGGTAGTATATTGCATACTCTTTTCGACCAGACTCTTCATGTTGCCCCAACACACACCCCATTGAGTTCTCTAATACTGTTAAGTACATGATAAGAGGTCTTCCTTTGGCAGGCGGCATCAGGATATGAGGATTTTGTAGATACTCCTTGATTTTGTCAAAAACTATTTCGCAATCGTCGTTCCATTCCAATACTTGATCTTTCTTCAGCAACTTGAAGATTGGCTCACAAGTAGCAGTTAGATGCGCAATGAATCTGGCAATGTAGTTCAATCATCCCAAGAAACCTCTAACTTCTTTCTCGGTGCGGGGAGCTGGCATTTCTTGGATAGCTTTAACCTTGGCGGGGTCAACTTTAATACCTTTACCACTGACAACAAACCCCAAGAGTTTACTGGATCTGACTCCGAAGGTGCATTTATTGGGATTGAGTCTTAGTCTGTACTTCTTCAGTCTATCAAACAGCTTTCGCAAGTGATCAAGATGTTCTTCTTTGGTTTGTGATCGGGCTATCATGTCGTCGACGTAGACCTCTATCTCGTGATGAATCATGTCATGAAACAAAGCCACCATGGAACGTTGATATGTTGCGCCAGTGTTCTTCAAACCAAACGGCATGACCTTGTAGCAGAATATGCCCCACTGTGTAACGAAAGTAGTCTTTTCCATGTCTTCAGGAGCCATTTTGATCTGGTTCTAACCGGAGAAACCGTCCATGAAGGAGAAAACCTTATGTTGAGTGGTGTTGTCGACTAAAACATCAATATGAGGAAGTGGAAAATCGTCTTTCAGACTTGCTCTGTTTATATCTCTGTAATCCACACACATCCGTACTTTGCCATCTTTCTTAGGTACGGGTACCACATTTGCAACCCACTGTGGATAAGAAGTAACGGCTAGGAAACCGGCGTTGAACTGTTTCATAACTTCGACTTTGATTTTCTCGGACATCTCGGGACGAATGCGACGAACCTTCTGCTTTACAGGGAGAAATCCTTCTTTTGTTGGTAGTCGGTGTACCACAATGTCAATGTCTAGACCTGGCATGTCTTCGTAGGACCAAGCAAAAACCTCGATATAGTCTCGTAGCATCTGGACCAATCTCTCTTTGACACTATTCTCAAGACCTGCTCCTATCTTGATTTCCTTTCTATCTTTGTTAGCACCTAGATTCACAACCTCTTGTGGCTCCTCTTGTGGCTGTATAACCTGTTCTTCTTGCTGTAGCAATCTGACAAGTTCTCTTGGCACTTCACAATCTTCCTCACCTTCGTCTTCGGCTTGATAGATCGGATTATCGAAGTCATATTTAGCAATAGCAAAGCTGTTATCAACGAGATTCTGAGTGAATCTGCAGTGTATCACGTGGGTGTGTATAAGAACACATAGCTTTTTTGAAGGGGTAATAAAGGAAAGAAAACAGTATTGAAATGCAAAAGTCCAATGATTTTATTGAATGAAAATATGCAAATGATAAATAATAACCCTCACAAACGAGCCGTGATGCCCCAGGCAAGGCATAAAGAAAAGCATAACAGAAAACAAAAAGCAATTACTCCTGTCTAAAGGAGATTGGTATGACGTCTTCGGTCTTCCAATTGTTGAGCCCGTTGTCTGGAGTTGGGAAGATCCAGTTGCTGATGTCGAAGTCGCTGTCGTCGTCTTCTATGGCATGGACTCCATTCTTGCTGATGTGGAAGGGAAGTTTGCCGGCATATTCACGACGTATCATCTTCTGACCTTTGGTGGTGAAGCCTAAACCAGTCTTGTCAGATTTGAAAGGAAGATCAGGGAGCTGACCCCAAACAGTACGACCTCCTTCTTCAAGCTGCGGCTTGGGCGTCCTTGTGAGGCCATTCTTGGTGGAACTTTAGTAACCGGGAGTGGCGGGGAGAGTCAGCGGGCATGACTCGTGGAGCTGCTTGAAAGCTTGATAGGGAGTTCGATGAATTCATCTTCCATTTCGGTATCGAACATTGCGGATGGCTTACCATGTATTCTTCTTCACGCATACCGTAACAATCTTCCCCTTCCTTGGGTACTTGACCGATGCGGGGGTAGGTACAGCGCCTACCCATGTATCAAGGCGTCAAGTAGGCAAGTAGGTTGGGCAAATGTCCATGACAAAGAAAGTAGAGTCGAAAGTCTATGAACCGACTTTAACAGGCAGAATGAACTCTCCAAGTACTGTTCGTTTAGAACCATCAAAAGCTCTTACAATTATGTCGCTGGGCTTCAAGACCACTCCTTCAACATCAAGTCGGTCGAAAGCACTCTTTGGTAGAATATTTAGAGCAGAACCAGTATCCACTAACACGTGAGACAAAGTAGTGCCCTTGCATTCCACGGAGATGTGCAAGGCTTTGTTGTGTTTCCTTCCGGCAGGAGTTACATCAGCATCAGAGAAGCCTAAACCATTGTTGACAGTCATGCTAGCGATACAACCTTCGAATTGATCAGTAGTAGTATCTTGCGGTATGTGAGCATTCTTCAAAAACTTCACTAAGGATTTAGCATGAGCCTCAGAGCACAATAGCAGAGCAAGCATGAATATCTTGGACGGAGTTTGTCCCAACTGTTCCACAACATTGTAGTCACTCTTCTTGATAATCTTCAGAATCTCCTCCACTTCTTGCTTGGAGGTGCCTTTGGCAACTTCCTTTGGTACTTCTGTATGAGCAGGATGAGTTACTGGTTCTTTCCCTCTCGCCTCGGGAACTGATTCGATAGCTAGAATGCGAGCTGGAGTCGTAGTGTCTTTTGGTAGAGAGATCTCTGGAGAAAATACTCTTCCGGTTCTGGTTACCTTGCTTGATCCGGTGATGTTGTCTATGTCAAGATCAGAAGCTTCAACTGCAATATCTTCAATGGTCAAAGGTTCTTGCTTGACGCCATGATAGTAAATTTCGGCTCCATAATTCCACGGTATAGCTTTGTCAGAGGAATATGGAATTGGTCTAGGAGAAGTAATGATGAGAGGTGCCACTCTAGGCGCAGGATCGGCAGCGGAGATCCTTATTGTGTTTACATCAGCATAGTCTTCTGGGAAATCGTCTCCCCATCCGGTTGCTTTGACATCTTCAATAGGAATTTTGTAGCTTTCAGGAGCGGTATACTTAACCATGAAATCAAACTTTCCACTTGGCTGCTCCAAGGTATCCTAGACTTCTGGTAAGGCTTTGTCTTCGATCTTCAGATTCTTAGAAATATCTTCGCACAGGTTCTCCACAGATGGAGGCTTCAGAAATAGTACTTCACGGTTGTCCATCGTGCGTTGAATATGCCATCTCAATCAAGCACATCCGTCAGATTCAGATACACACCAACGACAATCATCAGGGCATCCTGGAAATACACCGACTTGCAACAAATCTTTCTTAACAGTCATCAGAGGAATAGTCAGATTGTTCACATCATAAACATAGGAGTCTTCGTCAATAGCATTGGAAATTTTACCGTGGTTAGGCATTGGTGCGTTGATCACATTCGAAGTTTCAACGGGAGGGTCAAACTCAATTTCCCTGGCTTCAATCATGTCTTGAATCTTGTTCTTCAGAGCCCAACAGTTGTCGGTGTCGTGCCCTGGGCTGTTCGAGTGGTACGCACACCTTGCATTAGGATTGTACTTTAGAGAGGAAGTGTTGACGTGTTGAGGAGGATCCCTCAAAGTAATCAGCTCTGCTTTCAACATATGTTGCAATGCCTGCGACAATGGCATGTTGATCTTCGTGAACTGCCTTCGTGGCGCATTCTGGTTACGCGCGTTGTCTCGTTAAGGTTGCGCTGGTTTAAGATTGGAGATCACAACTGCCCCCACAGATTGAGTACGATCAGTTTTGACACGGCTTTTCTAACCATACACAACATTGGCTTCTTTCTTACCGAAAGATCTCTTCTCAGCATTTGAAGATGACTCTACTTGAATCTTCCCGCTCTTGATTCCAGCTTCGATGTGTTCGCCTGTCAATATCAGCTCGGTGAATCTGGCTGAAGAGTTTCCAATCAGATGATTGAAGAATGGGCCTGTCAGTGTTCCCATGAACATATCAACCAACTCCCTATTGGACAAGGGTGGTTGAACTCTGCCAGCTAGATCTCTCCATTTCTGAGCATATTCTTTGAACTTCTCGTCACGACCTATAGACATGCTATGCAGTTGCATGCGGGTAGGTGCCAATTCAGCATTGTACTGGTACTGCTTATAGAAAGCATATGCTAAGTCATTCCAGGTATGAATATGGGTACTCTCTAGTTGATAATACCACTCCAACTAAGTTCCGGATAAACTCTCTTGAAAGAAATGGATCCATAGTTTCCTGTCTTTAGTATGAGGATGGATCTTCTGAACATAGGACTTCAAATATAGTTTTGGACAAGAGATGCCATCATACTTGGAAAAGGTAGGAACTTTGAATTTGCGAGGAACTACCACGCCATGAACAAGACTTAGATCATCAAAATTCAGCTCGAACATTTTCAGATTTTCCACAGCATTCAGACGGTCTTCAAGTTGCTTGTATTTGTCATCATCGAGAGGATATCGTTCGCTCATATAGTCTTCTTCTCTATTTTCAGACCCCTGACGACTTCCTTCGCTGTTCCTAATGCTTCCCTCGGTTTCACCGCTCTTGTTTGAGATTTCTAAGCGGCTGACAACCTTAGCTATACCCTTGTGATTTCTTCCCATGTTGAGAATACCGATGGTCCTCTTTTTTCTAGTGATGAGCTTCTTCAGGTCCTTCTGGCCTTTGACCAAGTTGGTGAACATTTCCTAGAATTGAGCATTCTGAGCCTAGAGATCTTTGACTGTCTGTTCAAGAGCCATTTCTGCTGAAATAAACAGCGAGAGAATAAGAAGACCGGTCTTGGATGTACCTGTTATGCAATGTTATGCCATGATATGCGATGTTTATGCAATGCAATGTTTTCAAGGACCTTAGGAATTTAAATTTGTTAAATAAGCACGAACAAACTTTTATTAGTTCATTTTTTCTTTTTCTTTTTCTTTTTAAGTACAAAAGATAGTTTGGAAAAACAAAAGAACAAATTCCTAGAGTTTTAAGTCTCCCATGGACGCTTCCTCTTGGTGTTGAAGTAGGTGTTGATGTTTCGCTCCTCGTGAAGTAGCTTGGTCAACTCTAATACCTTTTTCTCGCTTGCATAACACTAACCTTCGAACGTATCCCTTTCTTCTTTTAGTTGAATCCAGGATCTCTTCAAGTCTTCGAAATTAGTAGGCATGTCGGGATGGAGAATGGTATAGGGTTCGTCACCTATAGCAACAGGCTCCATGATCACTGGTAGAACAGGTGTAAACGGCATCATGAGGTTTTGAGCTTGAGCTCGCACCCATTTGAGGTAAGGTTCCCAAGGAATGGAATTTTTGTGTCCCAAAGTCTTGGTATCTGTCTTCTTTACCATGCCCCAAGCGTGCAAAAATCTTCGATGATAGTTCTGGAGATCGCGGTTGAAGTCAAACACAATGTCTTGGAAGCATATCATGAGGACCATCTCTTTGAGCATAACCAACTGACGTAGAGCTAGAGAAGGGTTGTAAGTGATACCTCCCCTTATGCCAAGGAGTGGTACATTAGGGAATTCTCCACAACGCTCAATGAAGGTGAAGTCCTTTTGAGAGAAAAGACACCAACAGATATCTGAATGAGAAAGTGACATTAACCGTTGAGACCACTTCAATCTTTGCTCGTTATTCATTACTGATTGAGGAAGGTGCGAAATAAACCACCTGGAAAGTAACGGTATGCAACACATGAGAGTTCCTTGTCTTTTGATGGTACGAGTGTGGAGAGAATGCAGGATGTCTCCAAGTAAGGTAGGCACACGATTGCGGGTAAGGAATATCTTGATGGCGTTTACGTCTATGAACTGATCTGGATTAGGAAATAGCACCAAGCCATAGATTAGCAAGGCCAAAATGTCTTCGAATGCATGGAAACTCATAGCCTGCAGGAATTCTTGAGCTTTCTTTATCAGGAACTTAGCAAGTAAACCCTTAAGTCCGCTTCTTGTTTCCCAATTGGCTTCAATGTCTAATCGCTTGAGATGTAACGCTGATGCGATGTCTTCGTACTTCGGAGCTCTTTCTGAACCGATGAATGGTATCTGATCAAGGATAGGTATCCCAAGCAGCTTAGAGAACTCTTCTAATGTAGGAACCAACTGATAATTTGGGAATGTAAAGCAATGGTGTTTTGGATCGAAGAACTGGAATAAGACGTGCATCATATCTTCTTCAAAATCGGAGATAACCGAGTCAAGCAGATACACATGTCTCTTGATGAACTGCGCATGATTCGGAATTTCTGAAACTAATTCTTTGAGTTGAGAAGGTATGCCCATGAAGTTGATTCGGATAGTCTTTCTGGAAGCCACAATCCTACAAAACAGAGCAAAGATAAATACCTAGGTCCTTGAAATGATTAGAAATGATATGATGATGCGATGTTATGATGTCATGATGTCATGTTTAAGTAAATAGCAAGCACAAACAATTCACATAATAGCCCTAGGTATAGGTGTCTACCCTACCAATGTTTGAGTGTGTTCATCATGTTCTATAATAGTAACCGGGTTCTAGGAATCTCATATCATTGATCTTTCTCGTAGGCTTTATTTCAATACGACTACCAAGTGGTCGACCGAAACATCCCAAAAGTCGGATCTTAATGAGCGTAGCATCGAGTATCAACCAACTCAGTCTACACCGAAGCCGACCATCTCACTACCTTCTAATGGTCAAGATGGGTCAATTAGGGTTCTAGAAGTTGAGTTAGTGCTAGTGACACCATGCAGACGCCAAATACTTTCCTCAACTAGACACGAGGAGCATCGAGACATCCAAAGTGTCGCACTAACGTAGCCATCATGTTGACCGTTTCGGTATATGCCTAATGGTCGCGACGATTTATTGCTACTTACCTAAGGAAACCTGGATCCGGGTGTAGGATGCCCCACAAGTATAATACCCAAGAAACCCTTAAAAGTAAAGCATACAAGTCAAGCAGTTTTGAGTGACCTAAAAACCCTAGGGTAAACTCTCTTTATTTTCCCCAGCAGAGTCGCCAGTTCTGTAACACGGTGGGAGAACTGACTTATTTTGTTTTGCGTTTGATCGCAAATGTTGCGGATAACAAGAGTCGCCACCGACTTTTCTTTTATCCAACTAAGGGAAGGTGAAAAGAACAGGAAAAAACCTTCGTTTAGATTTTGAGTAAGGGAGTTGGTTATGAAAGGGAAGGTATTAGCACCCTTTCCATCCGTAGTTATCTACGGGCTCTTAGTTGCTTTAGCTCACTCGATGAATTGCCTTTTTAATGTGTGTTTGAAAAGATTTTGAAAAAGTCATTTCGCTTTGACTTCGTAATGATTCACGCTTGTTTACAGTGATTTCTAATAAACAACCGCTAGTCTTCCAATTATCAATTATTATTGGGTACTTGCAGGATCGACTAGATTGATCCTAGGACACATGTGTCATAACTCATTTCTATGTTCATACCCATTATCTTGATAAATTTATATTGTATGTTAATGTAGAATGTAAGATTCTTAAGAGATCTCTCTAAGATTGTCTATAGAAATATACTGACTAAATGTATAAAAGGAGGGCTTTGAATGTAAAGATAAAGAGTTTCTGAGAATATAAAAGTTTCTGGAAATATAAAGTGTTTGAATGAAAGGACAAAGTAAAAGTGGGGTTTCTAAAGAGATAAACGTGTTTGAAAGCAAGTAAAACAAGAACATGAAAGGAAATCGAAAGATTCTAAGAGTAAAAGTACTGTAAAAGTGAAAGGAATATAAAAAGACTTGGATTTAAATTATAAAGAATTATGATGTTCAGTATGTACATTTTGTCTTCTAACTCGTTTCCCTTAAGTCACGGTAATTTGAGTGTTTTGAGATTTTTTAGTACATGAATGAACACACCAATTCTAACATAAAGACACCTATTTATAGCATCCTGATCCTAACGGTCCTACTCTAGAATCATGCCACGTTCGAAGCATGCAGGCTTCTTACGTTTACTGACTTCCACGTGTCTTCTAAGAATGGCGCTCTTATTTGAAATTCGAATCCTATGCCAGCGAAATACTCCTTTCCTTTTCGATTCGAATTTGTAAATAACCTGCCTGGACCGCTCCAATTCTTATACATTGCATAAAAGAACTCTTTACATCTAACCACTAAAAAATGCCAGATCGAAGTCCATCACTTATTACTAGAAATCGAAGAGTCCTTGAGAATAATGGTTCTATATTGCCAACCAATATTCATCATTAATACCAACCTTTTTATGCGTTTATTCGAAGTATCCTTTTGATATCCGACCGCTTCCTTATTCGAAATTGCCAGCTAACCAATTGCCCCTCAAGAACATGTATTTCTATAGATATAAAGAAATACTTGTTTTTGAATTTACTCATGCAATTTCGAAAACATCAAAACTCATGATGACTACACTGCACACGATGTCAGAGTAAGTGTCCAACTTTTTGCAAAATGTCCAATCACCATACCTAAGCGTGCAATCACAACAGTTAGAGCTAATAATTAGCAGCAAAACGTCACTTCCCTAGGAAGTTTAAAAATCCACCTTTTCCCTTTCCAATAAGGAAGTTACACGTATTCCACTTTTCCCAAAGGTCAAAAAACCTTTAAACCATTGAGGAATGCTATAAAAGCACTTCATCTTCTAAAATCAAACTTTTCCAAACTCTCTCAACCTTCAGACAACCCAGATTTCTCATTTTCAAAAAAACCTTTAATTTCCACAATGTCTTCTCCTTCAGCGCCATCTCCTTCATCCAAGAAATCTGGAAAACCTAAACAAGCTCCTTCTTCCAATCTTAAACCAGCAAGCAAGATTATCAATCTTGATAATCAGGAGTTCATCTCAACTCCCAAACTCACTCAAGAACAGAAGGCCATTTATGCTTCCCAAGTAATCATTCCCACTACTGTTCTTGATAAAACCCTAGGGGTTATGGGTCCCTTGATTTCTACAGAACGTCTGGAAAAGACAAAGGGATTTTTTCCCGCTTATTCCGAAACAAAACCCATTGTTAATAAATCTATTCCTCTAAAATTTAAGGAAGATGAATCAGTTGTTAAGTTGTCAAAAACCTTAGAAAAAACCTATGAAACGGGAATGTCAAAGCCCATAAGGGACTTTTTTAATATGGACTATGTCACTGGGAACTTTAAGCCCTTTCGTTCATGTCCCTCATCAGATCAACTATATCAAGATTGGCTTTCGAAAGTTGAAAATAAGAAATCCCAGGAATGGGAAAATATAGGCATCTTGAACCTGATTCGAATGTCAAAACTAGGATTCAGTTATAGCCAACCCTTCTTGCTAGCCTCTCTGTACTTCTGGGACAATACCTATAACACTTTCCATCTCCCTTGTGGAATATTGACACCTACATTTTTCGATATCGTTGTTATCACTGGACTCTCCCTATTGGGCTTTTGATCAAATGAGGATCGAGATAACCTTATTGATTTTGATGTCAAGAATGCCAGCTTTTCGAAGTACATCAATTTCTACCATTCTGCTGAAAAGGAAGTTTCTGAGGTCGAACATATAGCTTTCCTAGTTCTGTGGTTATCAAAATACGTCTTCTGCAGCAAGTCTCTACAAGTTGCGAGCAAATTCATTACTCTGGCGAACCAACTTCACCATGGTCGAAGGGTGTGCATTAGTGAATTACTGCTGACAAGTCTATACGAAAGCATAGGTGCTGCAATTTCGAAACTAAAAACTTATGAAGCTAGCACTAATCTGCTTCTCGCTGGCCCTTTTTGGCTACTACAACTTTGGTTAAATGCTACTTTCGAGTCATCTCTTTCGACCTTTGGGATAATCAATGAAGAACACCCTGATGTTGTAAACCGCAGCATTGAGGGTACTAGGTTGTTGAAACTAACTACAAACGATGAAAGAGAAAATTTCAAGACATGCTTTGTTAACTATATGATGATTTTATCTAAGAGGCATAGGTTTGTCCCTCGATGGCCCCTTTTAATCGAAGCGTGGTCCAACTTGGTTTACCATGCCCCTTGAACAAGCCATTGAAGAAGAAGTAATCAGAGACATCTGGTGTGCCTTTTTGAACCCTAGGCTTATCATCTCTAGGATTACGCCTGTGAAGAGCCAAGTGTGTATCCTTGCTTATCAACCCAATTTCGTAGCCCGTCAATTCGGACTATACGAAATTCTACCTGAACCTCTCTTTAACAAGAAAAGGGAGATATATCTAGCAGGGGTACCTTACTCCTTCAAGGAAGTTGAGACTCGACAGAAGCAATATGCTGGCTTTGCTGACTTTTCACTAATTTTCTTTACTCCTTCCTTTTATATGACAAAAGATTTTTATACTTGGTGGATGACTTATTACTCGAATGATATATTCAGCACCATCAAATTCAACAACAATGACGACTTTTTCCTTGTGCGGGAGCATGTCAAAAGGTAGATTTACTCATGCCAAAATTCGAGCCTTCAAAAATATTTGAAATTTTCTATAATCCTATGGAAATACATCGAA
Source organism: Vicia sativa (assembly GCA_021764765.1). NCBI lineage: Eukaryota > Viridiplantae > Streptophyta > Magnoliopsida > Fabales > Fabaceae > Vicia > Vicia sativa. The sequence continues at coordinate 44,661,779 of CM038796.1, read as the reverse complement.
CAAATCTGAAACAACAAGAACTTTGAAAGAAAAATTTGAAAAACAACTTTAAAAATTCGATTTCCTCCTTATATAAAACACGAAGATAGGTATTGGTGGGCTTTTAAACATCAACCACCAAAATTTCCAAACTTACCTACTTGAGTGGCTTTAGCCTTTTTCCCCATATCCACAGTGGTTTGTTTATAGGGACATTCTCCATAGATATGAAAATGATGCCAAAAGGGTAGTGTGGGCTAAATGTGATTTAGACAATTTCACCTTAGCTATGACTTGTCGACCATGTCTATCACGTCTGCAGGTGAAGAATTCGAAGTTCCACAATTTTTTCTAAACTTCATTTTAACCTTAATTTTTCATGTTCTTTGATCTAAAATTATTGAAGAAAGACAAAGTTGTCCCCAAGGTAGGCTCAACTTCTACTTCGAAGGCGCCAATGACCACAACTGGAAATCCTCCTCCTGAACAAGAAAATGACTCTCCAAAAAAGAAAAAGAAAAAGGTAATGCTTCACTCACTCCTTTTTTATTGTCGAAATTACTCTTTAAATTGACTAATCATTTCTTTCCATTTTCGAGTGATTGGATTACCTACCAAGTCTCTAAGAAAGCGAAAACGATGGTGACCATTACGAGGCGAATTAGAAAAGAGTGAAGATGCTTCTCCTCTTAAACGAAAGAAGAAAAAGAAAACTAAGAAATATGGCGAAGGCTCTCAATTTTCCAATCCTTCCGGAAGCAAAATACATGCAACTGCTCCCAAACCTAAATCCAAAGGACCTTCGAAGTCTCAGTCTTTGAAGAATGTAATTTCAGAACGCATTGGTAGCAATGCAACTTCTGACGAACAAAAGGTAAATCTTATTTAATGCTTTTTTCGACGTTACTCCCATGTGACCTTCGTTTACGCTAATCTTTTATTTCTGTGCAGAGCGTTCCTTTTGCTCCCTCTAATCCTCCTGTCCTCCAGGGCCAAGCTTCAAAACCTGCAGCCTCTCCTCAACCAGAAGGTTTCAACAAAGTTGTCTTAAACAAAGGTTCATCCACTGCTGCTACTCCTGCAGGGACTGTCAAAGCCTTGGATCAACAGGCAACTTCACCTCCTTTGGTCGAAGCTTTAGACCAACAAGCAACTTCACCTCCTCCGATAGAGGATCTTATAGCTGGTGAACCAAACACAACGTTCAAAACTCCTATTATCGAAATTCCTAGTGACTCTTCTCTCAGAAGGGTGCACTTTGCCGACCAATCTGAGGATCTTATAGCTGGCAAACCAAACACAGCGTTCAAAACTCCTATTATCGAAATTCCTAGTGACTCTTCTCCCAGAAGGGTGCACTTTGCCGACCAATCTGAGGAGGAAAGCGAAACGCACACCGTGAGCCGTTATTTCGCAGATGGGGAAGACGATGAAGTAATGCAAGAAGAAGTGGAGATTCTTATTCCTGCAGGAATCACTTCCACAAGAAACCAGGATCCCCCATCTTTGACTGGAGAACAGAAAGAGGAACTGAAAAGGAGCAATCCCCTGAAATATATCAAGTTATTGCTAGCTCAACGGGATTCTTCTTCTAGCAAAAATAAATCTGAAGATTCGAGTCAAACGAAAGATAATGCCCCTCTTACTTCTATTGACCAACTTCTTCAATAAGTTAACAAAACTATTCTTGGGGTTGATATTTTTACTATTCTGAAAGAAGGCACTGCAGCCTATTATTCGATGAAGAAGTTGCTCTCTCAGATAGATCTCAGCATCTGTCCATCTGAAGTAAGTGAAACCATATATGATCTGTAAATCTTGCTTAATGAGGTTAGTAGCGAATATATTAGGGCAAATGATATTGATGCCAAGATTCGAACCAAACAAGAGGCTTTATCTAAAGCCTATGACCAAACCTCGAAACTTTCTGAAGAAGCAGAAACATTGGAGCGTGCTAAAATCTAGGCTAAAGACAAGCATGATGTTTTGGCTCGATCAATCTTGTTCTAGGAGTCCCAGATTGAAGAACTCAAAAAGAAGATCGAAGGTGCTCGAAGTGAGCAGGCAACTTTGAAGCCCATTGATGACAAAGAGCTTGAAACTCTTGTCACACAAAGTCTCCAGCAAATGGAGGTAGCTGAAAAAATAAACGAGGAGATCAAGGGGCTCGAAAGCGTCAAAAATGCTACCCAATGTAAGATCAGCTTATGCAAGAGCAAGTTTGCTAAGTTGAGACGAGACGCTCCTTTCTGATTTTTGAATGTATTTCGTTAATGCTTTTTATTGTTAAAGATATTTACTATGTACTTTTTGCAACTTGAACACGACCATTTTGGCAATTATGTAATACCGTTTTAGCTTTTATTATTTGTTTTACCTCTATTATTCTGTAGTAATTCGAACCTCTTGCAAGCATGGCTTATACCTCTTTAAGTATTTCCCATTTACCTTCAAGATTCTTCTATCTTCTGCTAATTCCTCTATTTCATAAGCATTATTCGAAAACGTTTTCAAAACACGAAAGGGTCCCTCCCAATGGGGTCACCATTTACCTAATAATCTATTCTTTTTATCCATAGGTAATATAACTTTCCATACTAGATATAGGTTGAGAACAACTTACTTTTAACTCTTTTGTTGTACGCTCTGGCTACTCTTTCTTTCTGTCTCCTCATAACTTCTAAAGCATGTAGCCTATCTTCATCCACGTCCACTAATTCATTCATCATCATTTCCCAATATTGGTCAGCTGGTATCTCATTTTGTCTTTGGATTCTAACTGACTATAAATGTATTTCGACTGGCAGCACTGCGTCGTGTCCAAATGTAAGTCGAAACGGAGTAGTATTCGTTGCTTCTTTAGGAGATGTTCGACATGCCCATAAAGCCTGGTCCAAACTTTTGTGCCAATTCTTTGGCTTTCGCCCTACATGTTTCTTTATCAACCCTATTATAACTTTATTGGCTGCTTCCACTTGACCATTTGCTTGAGCATAATAAGGCGTTGACGTGAGTAACTTAAATCTCATTTCTTGTGCAAACTCTTGCATTTTTTGCCCTGTGAAAACTGAACCTTGATATGTTGTGATACTTTCTGGTATTCCAAACCTGTAAATTATTTGCTTCTGGATAAATTCCATAATAGCCTCTTGATCAACATTCACTAGAGGAATTGCTTCGACCCATTTTGTAAAATGATCTATACCCACAAGGATATATTTCTGTCCTTTGGATGATGTTGGTCGTATTTCACCAATTAGATCTAATGCCCATCCTCTAAAAGGCCAAGGCTTAACAATTGAATGTAACTCACTTGCAGGAGCATGTTGAATGCCTGCCTGCATGAATTTGGCATTCCTCACATCCTTTAGCAAATTCTATGCAGTCTTTAAGCATAGTGGGCCAATACATGCCATATCGAAACAGCAATCATTTCATTTTGTGACCTGCTTGATGTGCCCTACATGCCCCACTTTGCACATTGGACAATGCTAAATATGCTTCGTTTTCTCCTAAACATTTGAGTAAGATACCTTCTGGGGTTTTCTTAAAAAGTTCATTTCCTATTAGCACATAAGACAATGCTCTATATTTGATCTTTTTCTCTGTGTTTATTGAAGGTTCTTTTAAGTAATTTATTATGGGACTTCGCCAATCTGCATCTGCCAGAGTATCTATACTTAGCACTTCGAATTCTTTCTAATTTGCATAACCAAGTTTTGAATTTTCTAAGTCTAATGGCGATAATTTGGTAGCCATTATTGTACCTCTTGTTTCTATGAGGTATTGGAGTTTTTCTTTGGATGTCTTATACCCAGAGGCTATCTGAGCCAAGTCATTTGCCTCCTGATTTTCAATTCTGGGGATATGTTTTATATCTACATATTCAAACTTCTTGAGTAATCTATTAGCAATGACAAAGTACAATATCATATTTTCTTTGATACACTTATATTCTTTGGTTATTTGTTTGATGACCAGCTCTGAGTCTCCTCTAATTTCGACTCTAGTTGCCCCCAATTCCAACAAAGCTTCAAGTCCAGCAATTAATGCTTCATACTCAGATCCGTTGTTCGAACAGGGAGGGCCTTCTAACTTGTACTTGAATTTTGTTGGAATTCCTTCAGGCGAAATTATAAGCACCCCAACACCACTTCCCTTTTTATGCATGGATCCATCGAAGGATAACCTCCATGGTTGGATCTCAACATAGTCTAGCGCGAAGTCCGCACTCACAGAGTGATCCACTATGAAATCTGAAACTATTTGACCTTTCAAAGCCTTTAAAGGCTTTAAAGGCTAAATTATACTCAGTGAGCGCTAAAGCCCATTTGCCAATCCTACTGTGCATGATTGGTTTTGAAAGCATATGTTTAATCACATCAAAGTGAGATGAAACGTAAACATCAACTGGTTTAATATAATATTTAAGTTTTGTACAAGAGAAATAAAGACAGAGACATAGTTTTTCTATGCTACTATATCTAGTCTCTGCTTTATTTAGGACCCTACTAATATAGTAGATGGCTCTTTCGACGCCATCATCGTTTTCTTGGGCCAACATACTACCTATAGTTACATTGGAGGCAGAGACATACAGTCTCATCGGCTTATCTTTAGAAGTAGGTGCAAGTATAGGAGGATGCATCAAATAGGCCTTGATCTTCTCGAATGCCTCCTGATGTTGTGCCGTCCATTCGAAATTCCCTTGATTGAGACGGAGGAGTGGAGAAAAAGCCTGAGTTCGCCCACTCAGATTAGATATGAATCTCCTTAAGAAGTTGATTTTACCTAATAGAGATTGCAACTCTTTCTTTGTTGATGGAGGTTTCGTCTCCATAGTAGCCTTCGTCTTGTTCAAGTTAATTTCGATCCCCTTCTTGTGGACCACAAAGCCTAGGAAATCCCCAGCCTGCACAAAGAAAGCACATTTAAGAGGATTCATTTTTAAGCCATGTTTTCGCATTCTTTCGAATGATTGGCAGAGGTGATTCAAATGATCCTCATTAGAAACAAATTTTACTACTATATCATCTATGTAAATCTGCATAAATGATTCGATGAAATCATGGAAAATAGTGTTCATTGCCCTCTGATATGTTGCCCCAGCATTTTTTAGTCCAAAGGGCATAACTACCCATTCATAAGTGCCTAAGGCGCCTGGACATCTAAACGCAGTTTTGGGAACATCATCTTCAGCAATGAAAATTTGGTTATACCCAGAGTATCCATCTAACATACTCAAGTATTCGAAACCCGCAGCAGAATCAATCAACATTTCTGCTATAGGCATGGAATATTCATCTTTTGGGGTTGCTGTATTCAAATCCCTAAAATCTATGCAAATTCGTAAGGAACCATTTTTCTTAATAACAGGTACTATGTTAGCAAGCCATTCTACATACCTTGTGGTCCTGATAAACTTGCATCGAAGGAGCCGTTCTACCTCTGCCTTTATTTTCAAGAGGATTGCTGGGGCGAATCGTCTATGTTTCGAGAGGATTGCTTGATGGGCTTCTTGCCATCCTTGATTGGGAGCCTATGTTCCACCATTTCCCTCTTTAAACCAGGCATTTCGTCGTAGTCCCAGGCGAAGTAATCTCTGTTTTGTTTGAGCATTTCAACCACCTTGCTTTTTAGACTGGGACTGAGTTTTGCACTGATGTACGTAACTCTTTTTTCGACACCATCCCCAATATCAACATCCTCCAAAGGATCTTGTGCCAGCATTTTAGCACTTGTTGACTCTGGATCCTTTTCGAACCCCAAGGGCTCTTGATAATAAATGGCATCTAGCCGTTGATCTACTAGTTCGGAAGTTTGTCCATCACAGGGTGGGGGTGAGTAGTTTCCCTCGGGATTTGCTATTTCTTTTTTTGTTTTTTCTTTTTTATCTATGGCTTCGACAACCATGTTCTGCATTTCGGCTTCGAGAGCCATCTTTTGTTTATTCTCAGCCAGATAGGTCGAAATCTTTTTGTAGTAACTTGCTTCAGTCATAATGATCTTCGCTTCCCCAGCCAGTTGGCCGTATCGTCGAAGTTTCTCCATCCTTTTCGATCTCCTGCCCGTCCCACATAATTTCTCTATCCCATTGGAATCCATTAGGACAAAGGGTTAAAAAATAGTAAGCATTTTCATTGGGCTCGAAATATTCTTCAGGCGGGTGACATGGCCCTATGTTGGCCATATTTCGATCGAAGTTTCTTTTGTCCACATTATTGATCTCTGTCATATAGTAACTTTGGTATTATTCTATGTTTTCGACAATTCCATCGTCTCTCCACACCACCAACCTTTGATGCATCGAAGAAGGCACTGCGCCAATTCCATGAATCCATTCCCCGCCAAGCAATAGATTGTAGTTTGCCTTCGCAGCAATGACCATAAACATTGTTGGTCTTGTGAGGGAACCAACTATTAAGTTAACTTGTATTACTCCCAAAGTCTTACCAACCTTTCCTTCATAATTCGAAAGCACCATGTCGTGAGGTCTAACATCTGAATCATGCATGCCTATCCTTTTTAACATGAAGCGGGGCATCAAATTAACAGCAGCACCACCATCCACCAGCACTTTGTTCACACCATATTGCTCCACCTTTGCCCTGATGAATAAGGGTTTTAGATGGTTCTTCATTCCCTCATCTGGCTTCTCGAAGAAAGCGTTTTGCTCCTCGACCGCTCCATTGTTCATCACATAATAACACACTGGCCTATGTCTGGCCATTTCGTCCTCGTCAGTCTCTTCACCAGTGTAAACTTTTGTATCCTGATTGTACTCACAAGGTAGCACCGAAACTACATTGCAATTTGCATTAAAGAAGGATTCCCCCTTCGATTCGAAGTCATCAGTCATCAAGTCCTCCTCGTTCGCAGCCACCTTTTGTTCCTTATTTTCTTCAGTGTCTTTTTGTGGTGAAAAAAGCCTCTTGGACAACAGGGGTTTGCCCCGATCTGGTCATGATCTTTGGATTATTAGTCTTTGGATTCTCCTATCTCCATGGGCTTGAATCCCTTTGACCTTTTTGTTTCTGCGGTTATGCGCCAGAGGCGAGACATTGGATTTTGCCTTTGTAATTCTCAATCTTATTTCTTCCCTCTGTTTGAATTAGTTGCTTCACCTTAAGCCATCGCAGTCCTGCCTCCTTGGTCATAACTTCACCACTTTCCTTTTCCCTTATCAGCCTTCACCTGTAGCCATCTGTCAGTGGGGATTTCTGCAGGTAGTTTGAAGGAAACTCTCTTTGCTCCCCTAGGATAAGGGCTATCTGGCCTCCTTGGCATGGTTACGCGATGTTAACGAGATTGAAGGCATTCTACCTTGATGCCGACTGATGCAAGAGAATTCTCTCGAGCTTGACCATTTCTCTATCATATACCACTGCACATCTGGGACATATTAGACACTCTGTTCCAATCTTGTGGCAACGAACCAAGAATTCGAGCAGACTCTCATTAACTTTTGGGTAAACTCTATACAGTTGGTTGTCTTGCCTCGATTGACCCTGTTCTTTCCACCTTTGGCCCTTTCGAACTTAGCGACAATTAAGGGTTGCGGATGATCTTTGCACCTTGACCAACAACTTATCCTGATTTTTCTTATGGCAGTGGAAGAGATATTCGCGCAAGCTCGCGTCTTTTCTAGGTAAGTTCTCCCTTCTTTGCTCTCTCTCTTTTTACAAACAGCGTTCCAATTCTTCCATTTCAGCGTTGGGCTGTTCGAAATCCACCATGTTCACTCCTAGCGTCTGCCCATCAGAAATTTTAACCTCTTCGAACTTCATCCTGAGACCCTCAGTGGCCTTAGTTAATTTTTTGTCAGCAGCCAATTGGCCTCAATAGCCTTTATTGCTTCACTTAGTATCTTTGCTTTGAGCACTTTTGGGAGGCCATCAATAACCTCTCTTTCGTTCCTGATCAAGATGAAGTCCCCTTCCTCTTCGAATTCCACTTTCGATTCAACTTTCCTATCAGCAATCTCTACTACATTGATGTCCAGAGGTTCAGCATAGTTAGTCTCCGCCATCAGCAACAGATTTGTATCAACTTTCATTAGATTCTTCCCTTTGTCTGAGAACTTCAGCCTGTCATCTTTGATTGCGTTTTGTATCAGATCCCTGAAAAGAAAGCATTGTGAGGTTTTATGGCCTAAAAGTTGTGATATTTACAAAAACCCCTCTTCTTCCTTTGTTCCAACGGAGGAATCTTAAGGTTAGGAGGAACTATTAACTGGCCATCTTTAACAAGCAGATCAAATATTTCATCACATTTAGTTATATCGAAAGTATAAATTTTCTTAGGGAATTTATCATTCCTTTCATTTTCGACAGGATCCTTTCCATTGGAAGGAAGCAAAACTTTGCAAGCATAAGGGGGTGCTTCCTTCAGTTCTGCAAGATCTATTTCGAACTGATCGAAATCATAAGGGTCTTGAGAATCATCTATGTTCTCCCCTTCAGCCTCTATGTAGGCTACTCTCTCTTTCTTATGATTTTTACTAGCCCTAGCCTTTTCAGCTTTTAATCTTTCGACGGCGAACTCATGCGCTAGTTGGGCCATATCTCTAAGATCTTGTGTCCAATTTCTTTTGAATGGAATAATCTAGGCCCCAGCGGCCATTTCGACCAATTCGTGTTCAGGAACTACTGTGAAGCATCTAGATTTTAACAAACGAAACCTATTCAAATAATCATCTATTGGTTCCGTGAATTTTCTCTTAATGCTTGCTAACTCTTTCAAACTAATTTTAGACTGACCCATATAAAATTGTTCATGGAAAAGTCTCTCTAAATAAGGCCACGTATCCACAGATCCAGGGGGAAGGGTGGTGAACCAAGTGAAAACATTCTTCGTTAAAGAACTTGGGAAGTATTTTATCCTAAGATTTTCATTATTTGCTATATCTCCTGCTTCGGTTAAATATCTTGCTATATGTTCCACTGTTGATTCACTCGTGTCTCCAGCAAATTTTGTGAATTTAGGGACTTTAAAGCCCCTGGGTAATTCTGTTTGCAGCACATAGTCTATAATGGGAGATGTGTAATTTGGCCTCCTAAATCCTGAATTTAAGCCATTCTAGGCCATTATTCTTTTGATCATGGTGGTGAGGTTATTTTCTGCCACTAAATTGTCATTTTTAATTCTATGAACAATTTCGTCTGCATTCTGGTCCCTATTTACCATCATTATTGGTCTAGGAAGTTCGTCTAAACTTCCTGGTGCCTTAATCTTGCCCGTATATTTCTCTGTTCGACCACTTGTATAAGGGGTCGAATCTGTTTGATTGTGCGTTCTTTATTTCGAATCACCACTGGGTTTTGCCTACGTCTTGCAGGCGCATCAGGGGCACCAAAGAAATCTGCTATTCTTGCCATCTGGGCTGCATTTTCTTGGTTCGTTCTATTTATGTTCTGGATTAGGGGACCAAAAATAGCATTCATTTCACGGGCTAGGATTCCTACCATATCATGATTACTATCATCCATCTGTTGCCTAAGCGCTGCCTGACTATTAGTTGTAAGGGTAGGCAACTGGGCAAAGTTTCCTAGATTCTGGGGATTTGTACCCAAATTGTTCATTCCTGAACCAGACCCTTGGACTGGGGATGAAGTCGATGCATTATGTAAATCTGCCATAAACGAAATTGGCATTCCGTATAGAGGGTTTTTGGGCCTCACGGGCTCAAAGCCTGGAGGCCTAGTGGGGGTCGAATACTGTTGATTCCCTACATGTGACATAGTTTGCATTGAGGACACGTTTGATGTCATTTCTAATGTACTTATTGGGACCGTATTCGAACCGCCAACAGGGATGGTATTGGATGCATCAATCGAACTTGAAACGATTTTTGCAGCCCCCTGTGGGGGATTTTGTCCCCTATCTTGGTTAGTTGTGTTAACCATTATTTTAGTACATTGTCTTCCGGGTATATGTGGATTATTGTTCTTTATTTTGCTGCTTCGAAGGTTCATATAACGGCTCCAAACTCAGAAGATCTTAAAATTTTCGAACAGGTTTGATAAAATTTTGTTACGACACTGTCCCACCGGGTGTGCCAATTTGTTTACAGTGATTTCTAGTAAACAACTGCTAGTCTTCCAATTATCAATTATTATTGGTTACTTGTAGGATCGACTAGATTGATCCTAGGACACATGTGTCATAACTCATTTCTATGTTCATACCCATTATCTTGATAAACTTATATTGTATGTTAATGTAGAATGTAAGATTCTTAAGAGATCTCTCTAAGATTGTCTATAGAAATATACTGACTGAATGTATAAAAGGAGGGCTTCGAATTAAACTTTAAGATTTAACACTTGAATGTAAAGATAAAGAGTTTCTGAGAATATAAAAGTTTCTGGAAATATAAAGTGTTTGAATGAAAGGACAAAGTAAAAGTGGGGTTTCTAAAGAGATAAATGTGTTTGAAAGCAAGTAAAACAAGAACATGAAAGGAAATCGAAAGATTCTAAGAGTAAAAGTACTGTAAAAATGAAAGGAATATGAAAAGACTTGGATTTAAATTATAAAGAATTATGATTTTCAGTACGTACATTTTGTCTTCTGACTCGTTTCCCTTAAGTCACGGTAATTTGAGTGTTTTGAGATTTTTTAGTACATGAATGAACACACCAATTCTAACATAAAGACACCTATTTATAGCATCCTGATCCTAACGGTCCTACTCTAGAATCATGCCACGTTCGAAGCATGCAGGCTTCTTACGTTTACTGACTTCCACGTGTCTTCTAAGAATGGCGCTCTTATTTGAAATTCGAATCCTATGCCAGCGAAATACTGCTTGCCTTTTTGATTCGAATTTGTAAATAACCTGCCTGGACCGCTCCAATTCTTATACATTGCATAAAAGAACTCTTTACATCTAACCACTAAAAAATGCCAGATCGAAGTCCATCACTTATTACTAGAAATCGAAGAGTCCTTGAGAACAATGGTTCTATATTTCCAACCAATATTCATCATTAATACCAACCTTTTATGGGTTTATTCGAAGTATCCTTTTGATATCCAACCGCCGCTTCTGTATTCGAAATTGCCAGCTAACAACGCTGGAATGTATACGAAGTGTTTGGAAATGTTTCGTTTTGGAAAAGAACTTTGTAATGATTCACGCTGGAATGTATACAAAGTGTTTGAAAATGATTTTTAGAAAGTGTGAGGTGTGAAAAGTAGTTTGATAGAGTAAACAATTAAGAGTCTATTACCTACTCAGAACGGTCGTTTTCGTGTTATTTTACTTTCCTTTAGAATAACAATATCCATACCATTAGTTGGTAGGTAACCCTTTTCGTTGGATGTAAAGGGACATTCGAAGGGACATCGGATGGGCATAGAAGGCAACTTGTAGGAGTATCCTAGCACATTCGTAGGGACGATCATCACTTTTTGTAGGCAACAACCGAGGAAAGAGATCATGTATTCGTAGGCAACATCGAGGGTCATCGAGGGACTATAATATTTATATCGAAGGGTCTATGATGATATACTGTAGGCAACCGTGCTAAGATACCCCCACGTTCGAGGGACTTGACCATTTATATAAGGCAACGGGAGAGAATACCCTAGGTGGTGCATGTGTGAAGAGAATGTGTCGAATTCAGATATGTTATCTTGAGATTATAAGTGATCTACGTTGTTTTTATCTTGCCATACACGCCTAATTTACTAATGGTTTATAGGTGCGTAAAGTAAAATTGCGGAAATGTAAAGTGCAGAAAGTAAATCCTACGCTATTATATGGCTTTGGGATAGATACATAATTGAGGAGTGCGGAAAGTAAAATCCTAATTAAACTATTACATCCCATGAGCAGTTACATAATATTGAAAAAGAAAATGCGAGAAAATAATCCTAACTATTACAACCTGGAAGCAGATACAATAATCGGAAAAAAGAATCGAATTGCGAATAAGAGAAAATAATGTTAGTGAAAAAGATTTTTGAGTTAGGAAAAAGTTTATTAAGGTTAGTAGACCTAATTAGATGAGAAAATATTTTTTGGGGATTTTTCTGGATTGATTTTAATATAGAAAAACAATTAAAGGTTAATTTTTCGATTAATTAACAATTAATTAAAAGATGCATGCAAAATATTATTTTTTTTATGTTAAAAATTAAATAAGTATTTTTCTGACCTAAATGAAAAAAGAAAATATATTTTTGTGATTTTTTAATGTGTTAGAAAAAATATTTGAAAATAAATTAAATTGAATGGAAAATATGAAGAAAATAGGAAAATATGTTAGTTTTGAAAAGGTGTAAAAAAGAATGTTGGAGCCAGGGATCGAACCAAGGTCCTTTGGGTTATACGCGCGCTGCCTTACCACCGAACCAAACTACAGTTTGTGTTAGTATAATGGAACAGAATGAATATAAGCAAAATTAATTTCTGGGAATTAAAGAAATCAAAAAAACGCGCGCAGGGAGTCTTCTTCCCTATTTGAATTTCAGACTTTTAGCTACGGTTTTGGTTCGTAGCAACAACTTTTACCTACAGATCGTTTCTGTAGCTAAATCCCTGCAAATCAAAACATCAAGGAATATGCAACATAAGTGAAATATAAGGCCATGGATCAACTGTAAATCAAGTTCTAAACACGATGATGCCCTCGGTTCCTTCAATTTGTCCTAAATAAGAAAACCCCAATCAGACTTGAACCCTAGCAATGGTGAAAGCGGTATTCCTGCACTTAAAACTCAATTAAACTATGCAAAAAGCTTCGACGCTTCATGATAAACACAAATACATGGTTAAATTCAATTGATTATGCATGAAAATAAGAAAACGATTTTGAGTTAAAATGGTACAAACCGTGATAAGTGGTCGTGTTTACGGATGTTTTGCTTGCTTGTGAGTATCTGGAATCGATCAGAGGACCTCCAAGAAGCGATTGAAAGGCTTAGAATTGATTGAATTGATGCAAAACTATGTCTTCTATGTTGCTTGAAGGCCACGGTTTTTTGGACTTGGTTTAGGGTTCTTGAGACAGCAAATTCGTCCTTGTGGCATTTGGAATCATTGTGTATATATACTAGAGTGAATTAGGTCAAGAATTATGAAGAAATCTCATGCCAATCAATGAAAGAAAATTTGATTTGGAATAAAACCAAATATTGCCTTTTTTGATCAAATTTCAATCAAATCACTTGCCAATCTTCATTATTTCGAAATAATCAGATTAATTGGCTTGCTTGGACCTCAAGGATGAGAGAAAATTCATCTTGTACTTAATTTTTGATTTTATATCTTTTATTTTAATTAAATTGGTTTTAAATGAATAAAAATCCAAAATAAATAAAAAATAAAAGATTAAAACGTGGCCTTGGGCTTGGAGGTTCCAATTCAGATAAGGAACAAGTTTGAATCAACAAAAGTTAGGCCCATTTGGAGAAAAAAAATTATTTTCTCAAGTATTTCTCTTTGTGCACCTCCTCAAATATGCTCAACTTGCACAATGTGTATCTTGCTCAATTTTTAACATTTTTTGGTATTCTTGGACTTTTAGAAGCTCAAGATGTCTTCTAAACATCCATTTGGTTTTATTTTATTGAAGTTTCCATGCTCAAGAACACTTATTTTCAAAAGATGACTTTTGTTGACTTTTAAAAGACACATAATGTTTTTATCCATAACTTCCAAATGAAGCATTTTCTGCCCAAGCTTGTGAGACATGAAGTTGTAGAGAATTGAATTCTCTCCAAAATGAGCTTTGGTGGAGAAATTTCTAATAAAGTATGTGAAAGTTATGCTTGGTCAAAGTTCTGTTGACTTTTGTCTAAAAAACCATAATTTAGAAACTTTGACTTTTGATCAAATCTTGAATTTTCTTGAGGAATCATGATCAATCCTTGATCAAATGATGAATGTTACTTCAGAATATTGGTGTTGACCAAAAATTATGAAGTTTGACTGTATGTTGACCACAGTTGACTTTTTGTCCAATATAACTGATTTTCAACCATCTGAGTAATTGAATGAGCAATCTTGACTTGTGAGGCTTAAAACTTGACATGGTGATTCTTTGGAACACATGATGAGGCATGATGATCACTTGAAGCATTGGAAGTCCATCTTGACTTGAGAATGGCAAAACCCTAGTTTGGATTGATTGCTTAGGAGAGGGTTTATCTGGTCAACCCTTGTGAAATCCTTGAGTATGGATATGTGAAATGTCTTGAGAAGTGGGAGGGAAAATTTTGGGGTATAACAAAGTTGATCAATCACTCGGAAGTCACTCTTATAGATGAACTTCATGATTTCCTCTACATCCTTCTCCATATCCGGATGGGCATTCTGCAAATCAAGTTGTTTCATGGGCTGCTTGCCCTTGGCTTTAGCAACAGACTCTGCATTGGATTGTATCGCTGGATTAGAGAAAACTCGCCCGCTTCGGGTCATACCACCACTTCCAGCAATACTATCAGTGTTAGCAACATCCAGAATGTCGTCCTTCTTAGCATAATAGGAGACATCTTCTTATTTTACACCATGATAGTAGACATCCGATCCGTAATACCACGAGACAGCTTTGTCACTCTCATACGGCAAAGGGTCGGGCTTGGTAATTGCCAATGCAACGGGTTTTGTTGGTGCAGATATCACAATCGGGGAATAAGGAACAGTAATCACAGACACGTCACGTGTCTCAACCTTTTTATCCTTTCTGATCCGATCGAACTGCAACTGGGCGTCATCAATCAAACATTGAATACCAACCTTTAGATTTGCACAACCATTCGAGCAATGTTCACAACTCTCACAAACAGTTTCACAACCAGGAAAGACCCCTCTCTTGGTCAAGTATTCTTTAACAAAAGGCAGCGGTGTTTTCACCAAATCAACATCCATTATCAGATTGAGGACCTCCCCACCTTCCATCACAGCTTGAACAACCCCATGATGCGACATCAGATTCTGGGTAACATTAGGTCCAACGACTTGTGGTCGGGCCTCTAGTTCAATAGTCTTTGAATCAATGAGGTCTTGCACTTTGCATTTGAATGCGTAACAATTCTCAATGATATGCCACAACGTTCCAAAATGGAACTCACAGCTGGCATTGGCATCATAGTTTCTGGGACGCTTATCCAGAGGAGGAGGTGCAAAGGCTTCGACATTACCAGCTTAAGATCACTCAGACAAACAAACAAATCTGCATAACTCATAGAAACGACATTAAACCTCCTAGGAGTACGATTCTCTTGTTGCCTCTGATTTTGTTGACGAGGTGCTTGCTGAGTTTGTGGTTGAGAAGCGGATATAGTCACTGCATTGACTTGAGCTTTGCTTCTACCACCATATACAGCGCTGGCTTCTCCCTTTTGCTTCTTGGGATGGCCGTTGTATGCCTTCTTAAC
Source organism: Vicia sativa (assembly GCA_021764765.1). Lineage (NCBI taxonomy): Eukaryota > Viridiplantae > Streptophyta > Magnoliopsida > Fabales > Fabaceae > Vicia > Vicia sativa. Next base: position 44,646,413 of record CM038796.1, on the reverse strand, counting down.
ACCAGAGGAACTTCCTCCCTCAAAATGTTGGATTTTGCTAGACTTCAGCCCGCTCTCGATTCGTTCACCATAACGAACCATCTCAACGAAGCTTGCAGAAGTACTCCATGCAACATAATAATGTCCAGACAGAGTACTGGTGAACATATCAATCATCTCCCGCTCGACCATGGGTGGTTGAACTCTAGCAGCAAGTTCTCTCCACTTCTGAGCATATTCTTTAAATGTTTGCCCCGATTTCTGAGACAAACCCAACAACTGTGTGCGATTTGAAGCCATATCAATGTTGAACTGGTATTGCTAAAGAAAAGCATTCACAAGATCACGCCATGTCTTGATGTGACTTCTCTCTAAATGCATGTACCATTCTAGTGATGCTCCAGTCAACCTCTCATCTTTAGTGTACACTGCCATCTTGCGGAAATATGCAATGATATGAGTTTTGGGACAAGTCGCCCCATTGTACTTGTCAAACACCGATACTTTGAACTTCGGAGGAAGTCTCACTCTAGGTGCCAACCCCAAATCAGATAAATCCAGCCCTGATAATTTCTGACCCTCAATAGCCTTCAACCGCTCTTCAAGCAAACGGTATCTGTGATCATCAGCTAGAAAATAAACTTCACTGTAATTCACAGAATAAGCCTCTTCATTCTAATCAAAGTCTGGATCTTGGGAATGAGAACGACCCCGAGTACGATGCCCTTGCATCCCATCATCAAAGAAATACGGCCCATGAGGTGGAGTAGGTGGTGGAGGCGGAAACCGACCATTGAGACGTAGACCCGGACCACGAAGATGGTCGTTGACACCCAAATCAGCATTATGTGCCCCCTGTTCAACACGTGGCTGACCCACAAAAGCATCATCAAAGGGATTGCGTCGGTCATCTTTTGAACGAGATTTTTCAACCAAAGCCCTCAACTCTTGTTGTCCCTGATTCATGTTAGTGATAACTTCGATGAATTGAGTCATCTTCGCCTCCATCTACGCTTTCGTTGCGGCCATTTCTGCTTGAAGTTGTTCCATCTGTTGCTTCTCGTTGCTCCGAGTCAGGTAACGGTGGAAATTTGCAATCTTTCTGCTAAATAAAAGCAGAAGCCGAGGATGAGAACTCTGGACATAACCTGATATGCATGGGATGTACATATATGAATGATATGCATGTTATGCATGTAATGGCATATTTAAACATTCTTAGGACTCTTAACACTTTGACTCGAGCCTTAGGATTTAGCAAGATAATGATGACTAGAAAGTCTAATTACCATTGAATCAAAGAAGTTTACAAGCAACTGAACAATTGTTTTGCAAATCGTAGAAAAAAGGAGTAATCCCATCAACAAGCCTGATGGTGATTTCCACACAAGACAAATATAGCATAAGTCTAAAAATCAGACAAAGGAAATCCTTCCGCATCTGGCACACCCGTTTGAGTCTTGAGACACTCCAACTCTCTGACAGCAAGGGACAATTGAGCTTCTTTCTCTCGGATACGGGATTCATATGCCAACTTCTGATTATGCATCTGCTTCTTCAAGTCTTCAATTTGGGCCTTGTACTTCTTTTCCAAACCAGCGACACCCTTCCGGTGATCCTCTGTGGGAATGGAGAAATCTTCAACTCTAGACCTCTTCTTGGTTGAATCCGACGCTTCCCCTTTGAAATACTTGAGCTCATGAACCAACTGGTTCTTTGTTTGAGTTGCAACAAGATAGTCCACTGCTAACATTTCCTTCTCTTCAAGCAAAAGACGATTATGGGCGAGCACTCGCTCATAATCTCCTTTTGAAACAGAATCTAGGATTGACTCTTGAGGATAAAAAGTCGCAGCTCCAATAAGAGAAGGCCACTGATGATCTCTATTCTTGTCTTTGATCCATTGGATGTAAGAAGCATAGGTCGTAGGATCTTTCTTACCAAAATATTTTCCTCCTTCAAGACGAATGCTTTTCCATGCTTGAACAACTTTAGTCATCATCCCGGTAACATCAGGCACATCGTAGTATAGAGTTTCCCGCATTAAACTCGCATCAGGAGGTCCCATCAAAGCATAACCTAATTGTCTCAAAGCGAGTAGGATTGTAATTGATACCTCCTTATGCCCATGAGAGGGACATTAGGGAAATCTCCGTAGCGAATAATAATCATCTCACTCTCGGTCTTAGACGTCTCACGTCGACTCCAACCAATATCCTGAGATGTGAGGCCCATCAATCTTGGAACCCACCTCATAGTATGTTGAGTGTCAGCGAAAGCACCATTCGAGGAAAACCACGAAACGGTGGTATAACAATGGTGCAAAGCGATTTACAACTCCACCTTTCCCTTTGAAACTTACGGATTATGCGGAATGGTAGCGTCTCCCAATAGAGTCGAGCGAGTTCCGCTAGATGAAGATAGAGATGGAGTTCATGTCAACAAATTTAGGCTCATTCGGGAATAGGCACATCCCGTAGATGCAACAAGCTAGAATGGAATTGAAGCTCTTCCAATCCTTCTTGCCAACTTTAGCATTACCTTCCCGTAAGAGAAAACCCAAATGAAAGCCTTTCACGGGACCCTTGCTTACAACATCGACGGACACCACAAATTTTTCCAAATAAAGAGCTCTAGCGATCTGATCATCGGTTGGCCTTTCCATAGAGACATGAAAAGGCACTTAATGCAAGATAGGAATGTACAATATGCTAGAATACTCCTCCAATGTAGGAGTCAACAAATAATCAAGGAATACAAAATACCTCAACTCGCGATCATAGAACTGGAAAAGGGCTTGGAGCCCGTCCTTCTAGTATTCGGTCAAAGGGGATTTCAACCATGTTAGAATTCTTCCATAATCTTTGGTAAACACGACAACATTCTCTGGTGTAGACTTGTTGCTTGACAGAGGAGATTCTCAAGAAGCGAGTGGGAAATTTGTACCTTTGGATAGCGTCTACGATTACTCTTTTTAGTATCCATCTTCCAAAATAGCCGACAACTAGACTCAAAGGTTAAAAATCACGGAAATAAACAAATATGCATGTTAAAATATGCAAATTAAAAGTTTTTTTTTATGAATGCAATGTTTTGGGAACCATATCCTGTATGTTAAACCACGGCTGTACTGAAATCTCGGACAAATATCACAAGGTCTGAAACGTGTCACCCAATCGAGATTACATGTAGAAACCAAATATCATAAGTTCAAAGGTTCGAAAATAAAATACCAAGTCACCATCAATAAAAAGTCACGGTAGTAACAAGTCACCAGCATACACATAGTAATGATATCCGCCCCACTCACAAGTTGATTCTAGACTCAGCAGGGGTCCCTAATGATAAATAAGTCGGCGATCACATATCAGTACTTGACTGACTACACAAGGTATAGAGAAACACGGTCAATCGAATCTAAATCGAGTTTGGTACTTCATGTCTCCTCGCTCGCACCACGGGATGCGGGATTAGACATGAACATCCATCTAGCCTATGTGTCACTGGCTAGGGTAGTGGGCCTTTTACCTCAAGTAACTCCCACCCAAATCAAGAGATCAAATAGTACATCAGCAGTCCAGATATAGGATATATGAAAGTAGTAAATATGCCACATAGAATGCAATGCAAAGCATACAAGGGATGATAAAGCGAGTAAGCAGACAAACACCCAAAAGACATGAAAAAGAAAGCTAGGATCAACTCCTGGACAGACCAGCAATAGGTCAATTGTCCCCAGCAGAGTCGCCAACTGAAACAACCGGCTGAACCTCCGACTGATATTGGTGTATCAATAGTGTCGCTATCGAACGTCTTTATCTCACACGGCGGAGAAAGGAAAACATCGAGTAAACCTAAGGGAGAGATGCGATCCTATGACAGAGATCAAGAGAATCTAGATAAGGGAGTTAATTCGCGAGAAGGTTAGCACCCACGCCCATAGTACTATCGGTATCCACTTTCTATTTCTAGCTAAAGGGTGTGTTATATCTATCTATGCTTAACTGCTATCATGCAATGCAGAATAGAAAAGAAAATAAGAAACCACGGGGAAAAGAAGGAAGTATTTACAAAGTTTGCTCGATCGAGCCCCGTGACAAGATGCCTATGTATTCCCGCGTGCAATGGGAAAGTCAGAGCGTCGTAGTTGGCTCACTTAGTTTGGTGGGTTTTGTGTTTTTACTTGTAAAAAGGTTTTAAACACAAAAAGAAAATCTTGTGAAGGCAAAAGAGTTTGTGTTGGTTGGTTGCTTTTACCTTGAGAAAGGAGTTCAAACCATTATTAAGTGTTTTGTTTTCAAAGAAAAGAAAAGCAAGTTTTAGTTTTATTATATGCATGGATGCAAAAGTAGCAAAACAAAGGAGACTAACTAAGTATTAACCCTAATGTTGACATGCAAAGGTCGGACCTATGGTTGAGGATGTAAGGGAATCTCTACCTATGTTGACATGCAAAGGATGTGGATCCTGATGTCTAGGCTAAAGAACCTATCCTAACCGGGTGAACCTGAAAGAAACAAACAAACAAACACAATCCACAAGTAGAATTCCCTAAGCGGGTCTTTAAATAAACCCGAGGGTTCTGAACATGCTCCAACTATGGAAGCCCCATCATGCATCTCTATTCCTACTTCTCATGGCAAAAGAAAGTGTTGCACCCCAAAATTCGCCCTCTTCATTTTTTAATAAATAATTGGCTAACACTTAATCAATAGGTGCATCGCATACATATCATTCATGCATTGATCATGGGTTGAATTTTCTAAATCGTGTGAGCTGTGCAATTTTGAAGAAGAGGTTTGGTTCCAAAAGATGAGTATATGAGGTTACATTATTCGAGACGACTTCTTATCATAAGATATGTGTGTTGACTTGGATTATCTATCGAGAATGGAGTTGAGGTTACGATTGCCTATCGATCGGATATTGATTCTGATTTCGAGCTACGATGTGTGGTGGTCGAATACTTGAGCAAATTGATTATATGGCTTTACGTGAGTGGTAAAGTATCTGTATCGGCTTATCGATCCACGCGATTCATCGAAAAATCAAAGCGGGCGGATAAAATGATACTTGAGTTTGTGTATCAAAAAGTCAATAAAAGTCAAAGTTTGACCGAGGTAAAATTTAGTCAAAATTATGGTCAAAAGTCGACATTTGAAAATCGATCATTTGTTGAGAAAAATCGGAAGAATCGGTTGAAAATGAGGTTTCTTGCATTTTAAGTAATCTTGGACTTAGAAAAATTTTCTAAGTTTTAAGTACTTTGTGTTCACGCCATGTTGTCGATTAAGTATCTTGTTAAATCGTTGTGAAATTTCCACGAATGGATAGTCGTTGGAAAGAGTGCATTTCGTACTACAATTTGTCATTATCCGATTTTCGAAATGCCCGAATTTCGAGTTACAAAGCTCCGAAGTTTGAAGTTCATAACTTTTGAAGTTTACACTTAGTAAAATTTTAAGTGTTTTTAATGTGTTCAAGTGCTCGACTTCGGAGATATTTTACGTGTTTGAGGCGTCGATTCGAGTTGAGTTCAAAATCAAAGTTGTTCATCTAGCGGCAATCTACAACTTTGCTGAAGAAATCAAATCCATTCGGGAAACGGATCAAAAATTACGGAGATCGGAAGTTACGGTTTATCATTTCTCAAAATTCAACACTTAGAAATATTTTGAAGTGTTTGTTTCTATGCTCAATTGTGATTTGGGTCGATTTTATCATAGTTCATGGCTCCGAATCAAAAAATATTCAACTGAAAAGTTGTTCGTCTCACGGCAATCTATAACTTTGTTGAAGGAGTCAAATTCATTCGGGACTCGGATCGGAGGTTATAAAGCTCAGAAAATAAGAATTCGTTATGTTTGTAAGATTCGAGTAGTTTTTGTGCACATGTTCAGGGCTGTTTTCGTCATTGATTCGGTCGCTGCACGGAGAAACTCCGAACACGAAAGTTGGAGATTGCCATGTACTGTACAAGTTTCATTTAGAAACTTTTTCGTTTCGGACGTTGGAGTGAAAGATACGGAGCACCGTAAGTGACAGTTTGAAGTTGCTAAAATGCAAGACAGCATACACATTCTTTGCCATGGCTACGGAAGCATTTCATCGAACAGTTTTTGTGCACATGTTTGAGGCTGTTTTCTCGTCGATTCGATCGCCGCACGGAAAAACTTCAAACACGAAAGATGGAGTTTTCCGTATCCTCTACAAGTTCTGTTTAGAAACTTTGTCGTTTCGGATTGTCGCAAGTTATGTTTGGAATTTGCCCAGCCTGGCCAGTACTTTTATCGAACACTTGCGAGGCAAAGTTCAAACGCATTTTTCTCTATGATTTAAGCCTCATTTGATTTCGTGATTAACATCAATGTTGTTCTACCAAATGTCATCTTTCCGATGGCACCGAGTTTGTGTTATTCGGTCGAGTATCGGAAAAGTTATAGATCCGTAAAGTGGTGTACATAGATTGAGTGGTAAACATGGCACTTAGAGGAAATTCTCAAACTTTCAAGTCGCTTATGCCGTCATGATTTGAAGCTAAATCGGCGAGCTTACAATCGATTTCTCATGGATTGCTCAACATCAATCTGCTCTATCAAGTGTGTTCTTGATCGACACTCTCGTTATATCGATTGAGTTACTACACACCAAGATAGGAGCATACAAAGTAGTGAGCATGGTTGTTTTCGTTTAGAAAAAGTGTTGGCATTAGAGATATTCATGCGATGTAAATAAACTAACATAATCCATTTTTTCTTTTCCACACGGTAACAAAAATCGTTAACAATCATAACAAAACTATTTTTCTTCTTCCATTTTTTTCCACACCATTACATTACGAAATTTTTCCTCTTCTTCATTTTCTCTCGCCTTACCTGCTACTTCCACAAACAACCATAGTCTTTTTCTTTCTTTTTTTTACCTCATAACAAACTACAAAAAAAAACGATGCTGATAACCATCTTTTTCATCACTTTTCTTTCTTCTTTCTATATCTGCTTTCTACCTCCTACTCCATCCTCCCTCAATCTCTTGCTGTGTAACAATTTCGACAGAAACAGGATCTGTAATTTAACCACCATTGACGCCGCTCTTCTCTTCTCCTACATTCATAACCAAGAAAATCACTCTAACAGAAAACAGAAAAAGATCCTTCACTCTCTCTCTTGCCATTTTGCATACGGTAACAAATCCATTCTCTTTCTCTCGTGATTTTTGCCAACAAACTCAAAAGGAAACAGTGGAGAAAAAAATGTAACAGAATCATCACATTCTTTCTTTCTCTCACTCTAACAATCTAAAACCAACACAACTCACCTCATCCTCTCGTTCACTCGCGCTCGCGTATCACCGATTGTCCTAACAAGCTCCGAAGATAGTGGCGAGAGAAGCAGTTACTGGGAGTCGGGGAGGCATAGTCTCGGTTTTCATCGTCTTCATCTTCAAGGATTGGAACTTCGTATTGGGTTTGTTTCTCAGCATATCGGGGATCTTTGAATTCTATCTTCAGCGTCAAGGTTGGAAGCACGCGTTGCAAGGTTTGTTGAAAAAACAGAATGAGGAAGTGTCATTCATCGCGAGAGATCTTCGAAGCGGAAAAGGGAGTTCTTATTCTTCTCGTGCAAGATTCAAGACGCGGCGGACGAACTCCGTCGAGTAAGTTATCTTGAAACTCGTTCTTTTTCATGCTATGTCTGAGGTGCTATCGCTGGTATTTTATAGACGTGTTTTACTAGATCTCGAACTACGACAGATGATACGAAGCATATGATTTCTGTACTATTAAGCAACTTTCTGGAAATTTGGATATTAGATTCAGATTCTGTGTAAAAGAATGAATCGAGTGGCATGAGGAGTGATTCGTTCCGGCGGTGAACTGCCGTAGGAGGTGATCGGAATTTCAGTTCCGGCGACCGTTAGTCCAGGCCCTATGCGTGGCCTTCTTTGATTGGTGCATGGTTTGTTTATGTTAGCCGTCAGATTCGCGTGTAAACTTTCGCTTGTTTTAAAGAATAATAATAATAATAAAATCGGGATTATTAAAATATGGCTGACCAATTGATGTAAGTATATGCATACATAAAAAAAAACGTTACATGTTATTAAAAAATCGAAAATATATATTTTGTTTGAGAGTTTGGTTCGGACTAACATATGGCTGGGCTTAGAATATTCGAGTTCATACCCCGATGCTTGCTAGCCATGCGCCATTAAAACATAATTTAGTATAAACTGGAATTGACAATACACTTTGTTTCTTCAATTCATAATTTCACGATTATTTCGGTTTAGCTCCGATTTCGATTGTTTTGGCTTGTAAAAATCCATAAAAATATATTCGATATTTTAAGGTATTAGAATATTTTGACATTTTTAATATCTTTTTAATTAATTTCTTTTATTTTTCTAATTCATTTTAATAATACATTTAGATGTTTTTTATAGTTTGAATTGACTAACTTAGGAAGTATAATGCCATTTTTCTTTGAAACTCTAAGATATTTCTTATACCATCTAATTATAGTTGAAAGTATCGTTACCTTAGTATTGTAAGTAAAATTTCAAATTTATCTTTGATATTCGATTTCATTGTAAATAACCATTTTTTCGTCTTGTGTTTTATTTAAAAGCCGCATTGCTATTTCGACACTCTGTTTTGTATGCGAGTCGGCGGATATTATATATGATTTGGACGTATAAAATCCACGTTTGATGTTACACACGTATGTGTACTCTATATCTGTCATTTGGTTTTCACCATCTTTTCAGTTATCGATTTGATTTGGATGTGTAGAGATCCATATTTGTTGCTCGCACATGTGTGTGCCTTTACGTGCTTTATGCGGATTGTAATTTTACGCGAGTTCATTCGATATCGTCGTTGAGTGTAGACACACATTCTTGACGTGCGTATCTCGCACATCCTTTGTCTGTATTATACGGATGGCTTCTTGCGGGTTTATTAGATATCGTCGGTGTGTATAGACACATTCTTGACCGATGCATATAGATGCACATCCTTTATCCGTATTATGCGGATTATGATCTTGTGCGGTGTATTTGCGGATGTGTATGACACACATTACGGTTATGCTTTTGTGCCTCGCACACACCTCACCATTTCTTTATTGCGTGCGGTGATGCTTGAAGTTTTCGATATTTCTATAGCTTGCGTTGCTCTTAGGATTTAATATCCGTTTGGTATTTATTTTAATTTATTTACCGCTTTTCTAGAGCATGAAGTAGGGTTTTACGATTTCCTTGCCATGAGGAAGTAGGAATAGAGATAGAGATGTATGAAGGGGCTTCCGTGGTTGGAGCATGTTCGGGAACCCCTCGGTTTATTTAAAGACCCGTTTAGGAACGATTACATTTGCTAATTGTGTTTGGTTTGTTTAAATCCTCCATTTGCATAGGGGTAATTCTCGATGAAGTGTTTACATTTGTGCTTGCATAGGTCGGTGGTTAGGACACCGGCGTGGTGCTAGCTAAGCAAAGTCCGTTTTTATATTTTTGTCATAGATTCATTGATATATGGGAAATAGGAAGAAAGGGTCCATGATCCCCCATACGAGTTCTAGTCCGTGTCATTCGGCTGCAGCGTCGTTGCTTCCTTTATCAGTCAATAATAAAAGTGGCTAGAGTCCCTATTACGACTCTCCACTCATTCATGGGGTTCGCATTTATTCTTGAACTCGCATCATTCTCTCATGGGTTATGCCTACGATTGTTTGACATTTGTTTTTGCATTGCATTGTTTGTGTGCTTTTGCCAAAGCACGTGTTTGCTTCATCCCTTTTGTCGTCTTCGACTCTACTTTAGTTAGTGATTCGAGATGGACATAGACTTAGGTTTTAAACCTTTTCCATCCTTTTGTTGTCATCTTCGACTCTACTTTAGCTAGCGATTCGAGATAGACATAGATCTAGGTTGTAAATCTTTGCATGTTCCTTTAGGATTCCCTCGACTCTATCTTAGGTAGTGATTCGAGTTAGACCTTAGGATGTAATCCATGCATGATGACATTAGGGATAGCATTAGATAGTTTCCCTTGTTTGTTTTCCAGTTTCTTTTGCATCCATGCATTTAATAAAACTAAAATTGTTTTCTTTTCTTCTTTTTGCAAATAAAAACACTTAATAATGGTTCAAACTCTTTTTTCAAGGTAAAAACAACCAACCAATGCAAACCCTTTTTGCCTACGGGTTTTATTTATTGTGTTTAAAATTCTTTTTCATAATTAAAAAACACATAACCCATCAAAACATGTGAGCCGAACTACGGCGCTCGACTTTTCCATTGCCGCGAGGAATCGTAGGCATCTTGTCACGGGGCTCGATCGAGCAAACTTTGTAAATACTTCCTTCTTTTCCCCGTGTTTTCTTTATTTTCTTTTCTTTCACATGCATATTCCTTTAGCATACATGTATAACAATTAAGCAGTAAATAGATATAAACACACCCATTAGACGGAAAATAGAAGTGGATCCGTGGAATCTGCGGGTTGTGTAGGTGCTAATACCTTCCCTTCGGTAATAGATTCCCTTACCCTATCTCGGTCGCCAGGCGTATGCCTTATCCTTTTGGTTTTGGGCATTCACGCTCTCCTTTTGCGAGATAAAAAGCGTTCGATGGCGACTTCATTGATATAGTTATCGGATGATGTTCACGGTTGTTTGATTTGGCGACTTCTTTGGGATCGTGCGGACACATTCTTTGGTTCGATCACGAGTCGATCCTAACTTTTATTTTCCGTCTATTGGGTGTTTATTTATTTGTGTATTTTGTTACTTTATTGTAATATCCTTTGTATGCTTGCATTTCATTCTATTTGGCATATTTATTGCTTTCATATCTTTGGTTGATGCATTGTCTTTGTGATCTTTTTAGATTTTGGTGGGAGTTACAAGAGGTAAAGGCACCATAAAGAGACACATGGACACCTAGGAATAGGTGGAACATGTCGGGATCTGGGATGTAGATCTTGTAGTCCGACATGTCGTCCATGCTTAGAGGAGGTTCAATCGGGGGCTATCATCTTCACGTAGGTGTTATGATGTTAGTTTCTCTAGGCGAACTAGATCCTGGAGTTACCTTGACCTTACCCAAGCCTTAGTTTCACCTGTGAGTGGGACAGGATCATGATTATTACAGGTACTGTTGGTGACAGATGGTGACTATGTTCAGATGGTGACTATGTTCTGATGGTGACTATTTATTCTGATGGGGATTATATTGGTCCTTATGTGACGTTCTATTATTGATGACCGTGTGGCTTATGATACTTGGTTCCTTGACACCTGGTTTTCTGGTATTTTCTACGATGTTCCGAAATGATGTCGGACCTTTGATCCTATGATATTCAGACTTGGTTCCTCTATGGTATTCTGAATTGGTGTTGAACCTTTGATCCTGTGATATTCAAATTGTTGGAGATTATCGTGATTATTCGGTGGTTGTACAAATGCTACCCGTTGTTATCTTTGAAATTTTGAACCCATGGTTAATGTACTTGCATAGCATGTTTATTTTTCAAAGAAATGTCGAAAAATAAATATGCACATATCTAACTGCATATTCATTCATTTCATGCATTCATATGGGTGTTCAAAACTTGGGTTTCTCTTATTGGGACACGATATTGTCTTTGTAGAACTACAAATCTTGACTTCTTACCACTCTCTGATCCATCAGTTTAAGTGATGGAACAACCGTTGGGAATTGGAGGAAATGGAAAGAACAAATGGCGTTTTTGATGCTAGACATACAAGATTTGGTTAGTGGACAAGAACTCTTGAGAGAGAACCACCGGTTGAAGACTCGGTTGAGTTTTGTTATGGAAATTGAATCTGTGTTGAAGAAGGAAGACAAACTTGCACCCATTTCCACAACAAGAGTTTCTTTTCCTCCCACTACTTTGGGATTCTTCAAGTCTTATCCGTGTGTGCATCTCCTCTACTACCTTGTGTTACGGGGTATTCTCGTCCGAACCGTTTATTGCTGAAAGATCAAAGGTAAACTCATCAACCAGGATCGTCACAACCTGAGAGGAAATTTGATCCCATTCCGATGTTGTATGCTCAGTTACTTCCTCAATTGCTTAAGTTTCAGTTGGTTGAGCTTCGAATTTTCATGACGTATGGAAAGCTTCTGCGTGATTATGATGAAAATGCTAGGTGTGATTTCCATACAGGACCTTGTCAATCTTGGTATGGCATTGAAACATAAAGTTCAGGATTTGCTAGATGAAGGAATAATTTTGTTTAATCCCACGGGTTTGAGTGTGCAAATCAATATTACCCCAATTGATGATGTGACTATTTCGGCTCCTACTATGCCTCAAAAGCAAACTTATGCTTCCAAGCAGGATAATCAGCAACGACCAAAGGTGCCAGGGAAATTTGATCCTCTCCTAATGCCTTATACTATTTTGTTTTCTCATCTTATGAGACTGAAGTTGATTGAGTTGCGTACTTGGAAAGTTGATCCTAATAAGTTGCCAAATAATTTCAAAGCCAACGCCCGGTGTGTTTTCCATTCTAATGGGAAGGGGCACACTATTGAGAATTGTATGGCTTTCAAGCAAATGGTGCAAACCTACTTGATTACGAGGCTTTTAACCCGGATCAAGCACCAACATCGATGATATTCAGCATCCATTACCAACTCATGTTGATGCTCTGTCAATGCTATTGAAGATGGAAGTTTGAACTTGGTTAAAGATGTAAATTCTAGCGCGGCTCCTTTATCCTCTGAAAGAAGCGTTTGTTGAGAAGGTGTATTCGAGGTTATGGTATTAACTGTGAAGATTGTATGATCCATCCAGAAGGTTGTAAATCCTTGAGAGATAAAGTGCAAGATCTGCTTGACGCAAAGGTTATCAAATTCACACCGGATGGTCAGATTTGGGTGGTCCTTTGACTCATTGAATATCAAGACTTCAAAATGCATCATCTGAAGCAATAAGCCTATTCGGAGACTACTCTCCTCAACAATGGAAATTTCCAATTTTATTTTGCATTCTCATTTGTAATTTTCTTATATACTCATTACTTAATTGTATGCAAAACTTGTTCATTCTTGAATATTAATCATAATGCAATGAATATGTTTGTCTTGAATTAATCCATTCGTATTCACTCTTAATTGTTTTAAATGCTTTTGATGCTCAACTCTGGTGAATAAAGCAAGACCTCTTTAGGGAGGATGATGAACAATATACCAATAATCTTAAACGGTATTGCTTTGAATAAAAACTTTGCTGATGATGTACAAGCATTGTTTCAAATTCCCAAACACTGGAGATATAAGGGAGATAGACCCTCGTTAACCCCTTTGAGCCTTGAAGTAGGAGTTTCTTTTCTATTCAGAAAAAACCCTCATTTTTAACCCGGGGCAGGGTAGTGTTCAATTAACCTGATCGAGCATTTGAATCTCATTAGGAGAGTACATTCAAGGATCAACCGCAATTGTTATCCTTCAGTTATCAAGAGGTCGAAGAAGATGGAGAAACCCCAATGGGTATTCATTGTCCATCAAGGAATTAGGTAGTCACACCTTAATAAAGAAATTCGGACTTAGTTTCACACGACTTGTTCAAAAAAAAAGAAAAAGAAGAAAAAAGAAAGAAAAAAAAGATAATAAAGAAAAGAAAGAAAAGAATATGATATTGCAAATCAAAGAATAAGGTCGTGTCAAATACTAAATGAAAGGGTGAATGACTACCATGTCCCAAAAGATACCTCGTTGGTTCCCAATTATTGTAAACTCCTGTGAAAGGTGAGTGCTTGTATTGAGTTAATTGAGCGTAGGAATGGAGAACATCACGGAGAGCGGGTGGGCACCAAATATTTTGAGCCTTAAATCTTTTTCTAAAGCGTGAACGAGGCCACGTTACAACCTTGAAAGTCCTAATTGAAGCATGGGTTAATTTGAAAGCTAATTGTGGCGAAAGTACGGTATCGACTCCTAGGAGGCTTGCTAAAATTTTGAGTTGGTATCACTCCATCTTTTTACTTTCTTTGAACAAAAATTCGATGTTTGACATCTTTTCAATAAATGTTTTTATTTTCGAGACAAGCATATGATTTGCATTAGAATTATCATTTGTAGAATAAAACATTCTTTGCATATGAATAAGTGATTAAACATCAAGTAAGCTTGCATAATGAGCATCGGATGAAAACTTGATTATCCAGAGACAAATTGCTTGAGGATGTGTTGAAGAGTAACTCATTTTGAAGAGTTATCTTAATGCAGCATGTCTTATTGACTCTGTTTGGTGTAAGAAGAACATTTTGTCAAATCATTTAAAGCAGTTGTGTGCAAGTTTTAATTGCCTGAGGGTTCTGTTGAGCTATTGCATATCACTTTAGGTTGTTCCCAATGGGTGGATTGCAAATGTCTACTCAAGCACGAAGCATATCATGTTGAGAAGCACAATTGTGTGATAGCACGCATTCTAGATATAAGACAATTACCACGATGAGGTTTGATCTTCAAAATTTGTGAGTCTCCCATCTCGTGATACGGTGAAGCATTGGATTATCAAAACCCCGCATAAGCGAGGCGATCCCATGATGGTACTCTTTTGAGAAGAATTTTCTTAGTGTTTGATTGCCCAGAAGGGTAGAGAAACATGTTGATGCTCTCTAGAGTGAGTTATGATTAAACCGAGCGGTTATGTCGATTCTAACAATCCCTCAAAGTGATGATCAATCCGGCGAAGTTATGTCAAGATTCAAAAATCTCTCAAATGATGAGTAGTCTGGGGCATTCAAGTTGGGATTATATCCCTCAATGTTTAAGTTAAACGGGCATTTATGCGGTTTAATCTCTTGAAATTTGTTGATTAGGGAGGATCTTTTCGAAGAGCCTTGAGGGCAAGCGTCTCTCCTAATTCCCTCCGTGATTGGAGATATTGTTATGACTTGCAACTTGCAGGTACGTGATAGGTTATCGATTGAGGCCTTTTCCTCAATGAAGAGTACATCTCGTCTGGTTAATCCCTGTGAAGCCAATTCTCAAGCGAAATTCAGAAAGTCTGATGGGTGATCTAATTACCGATGATTCGGTGCTTGATATATTGATATTATCGTACTCACGATGTAAGTCTCGATGTTGGTTGAGGCTTATCCTAGTGAGTTGATTCTCAAAGATTCATCACTAGAAGGGTCGGATGGGTTGATTAGTTCCCGATGATATACACTTCAACATATTGACATTATCAAATTCCCGTGCAAGTTATGGGTACCCATCTCGAGTAAATCGGTGAGGTCATTGATACTTATTCGAGATAAATTCCAGGTGAATATCCATTGAATTCTCAAATCATCCTTGATAGAAGGTTTTATCCTTTATTCTCGTGAATGGTTTTTGAACCGTTGATTTAGGTTGATATCGGTGGTATGCTTAGGGATGAATTGTTGTTGTATTCTCCGAGTTTTGTCTCGCCATCAAAGTTCCCATTGTGAATCGCGCTCCGATCAATTGATTTTATTCCCGGTGTAAGCGCACTCTTCCACATGAGTTATTACGAGCATCTTGGAGCTTTGTTCTCACATCGGTCGTGTTGGGACAAGAATATTTGTTTCCCAGTGGAGTTGGATATCGAATGTATTGCCGGTGGAGCTTTCTATCGAACCGGGTTTCTCTTCACCATGAACATTAATCATTCATATGTTAGGTATTGTTATTACACCGATGTGAATTCCTCGGTCAAAGTCTCCCGGTGTGGTCTTGCTATTGAGATCCTTATTCTTGAGACAAAAGTTGTTATGTTCTCCCGGTGGATTCTTGGTTTGAAAAGCTTCATATCCCCACGAGGATTGATTCCCCAATGAAGTCTAATGCCATTTGATTTACTCAAGATGTTAATGGTTGTTCGCAGATGTTTGTGAATTTCCCATGAAGTTGTATTCCCAGTGGAGTTTCTTTAGAATTCCCATGAAGTCTCAAATTCCCGGTAGTAGGAGAATTCTCGGGAGAAGTTTATGTATCCTTAGTGAAAAGTAATGACTCTCCCCAAGTCAAATTGGTTTGAAGTCGATTCGATTCTCCCAAGTGAAGAATGCTTCCATATTGGAATTGCAATTTATTTTTGCAAGTGTTCTCCAAAGTCCATTCTTGATCTCTCTGGATGTTAATGGCTTCTCGATGGTGATCGTAATATTATTACTTCTCATTTAATCATTCAAGCATGCATTCATTACATTGCATCTACCTTAAGCGTAGCATTCCATTGATTGGGAGCATTACGCATAAAAGTTCAAACATGCATATTAAGTGTTTGCCATTATGTATATCCGGAAGAAATAAACAATCTCTATGTGGTTTACTCTCGAGTTTGTTTTCTCAACGGATTTCTGCTTCCTTAATCGTCACTTCAAATTTAGTATCTTATGGGAATTCATTCTCTCTCCAGTGACGTCTTCTATGACTTTCTTTATGTTAGTCACGTCGGGTCGTGTTACCCTTTCCCCAGTAAGTCGTAAACTTTCCTTGCTTATGCAAGTCGTCGGTTATCTTACCCGTGTTTGCCTTACCTTTTCAAGTATTTGAGTATCCATACTTGGTGTGTGGAATTCAGATATTTGCCACTCTTAAAGAATTATGCCCCGCCTTTGGCTGAGGGATATTAGTTTTTTCGCTTTGCAAGCACTTTTTAAAAGCCCGACATGGTGGCAATCTCTGGTAGAGTCTGCTTTGGTCAGTCCCTTTACCCTATAGTGCATCTTTGTACATATGCTTCTTTTCCTCTGTGAGTCGTAGACTTCTCTTGCGTAGCAAGTCGTTGGTTATGTTACCCGCGTTTGTATCGCCGTTAGAGTGTGAGTAAGAGTCGGTATTCAACCTTTCTTGCTTTTCAAGTATTTGAGTATCCATACTTGGTGTGTGGTAATGGATAATTGCCACTCTTGAAGAATTATACCTATGTTTGGAGGATATTATAGTTCTTGTGCGTTGCATGCACCTTTTTAAAGCCCGACATGGTGGCAATCTTTGTTAGAGTCCTCTCGATCGGTCTCTTTCCCTCGTAAGTTCATCTTTGTACAGATTTTTCTTATCCCCGATGAGTTCATCTTTTGTGGATGTTTCTCTTCCTCTTGTGAGTTTGTCTTCTCCCGACGTTCTCTCTCTTGTGAGTTCATCTTTGTACAGATGTTTCTCTTCCCCTTGTGAGTTCACCGTCTCCAGGTGTCTTCTCTTTATTTAGATCAGCGAAGTTAACTAGCTCTTCGTGCTAAAGATCTATTTTCGAAGTTCCTCTTGGTATAGATGTTTACTTCCTTCTGAGTTGTCTTGGTATAGATATACTCTTTTAGAGTTCGTCTTGGTATAGATGTTATCTCTTTTGAAATTCACTTTGGTATAAGTGTCTTCATTTTGATCTTCGAAGTTCGTTTTGGTATAAGCGTTTCTTCTGTTTGAAGGTCTATGGTTAGAGTTGTCTTGGTATAGATATACTCTTTTAGAGTCCGTCTTGGTATAGATGTTGTCTCTTTTGGAATTCACTTTGGTATAAGTAAGTGTCTTCATTTGGATCTTCGAAGTTCGTTTTGGTATAAGCGTTTCTTCTGTTTGAAGGTCTATGGTTAGAGTTGTCTTGGTATAGATATACTCTTTTGGAGTCCGTCTTGGTATAGATGTTCTCTTTCTTAGAGTTCATTTTGGTTTAATTGTCCTCTTTCTTGAAGATCGTCTTGGTATAGATGTTTTCTTCCTTGTGAGTTCGTCTTGATATAGATGTACTCTTTCTTGAGTCCGCTTTGGTATAAGTGTACTCCCTTCATCATCGCCATAGTAAATTCATCTTGGTACAGTTTGTTCTCACTTTACCATCTTTGGTGGGTCGCTTCGATGCAAGTGTTCTCGTGAGCGGAATGCCCGAGTTCGGGCGTATAGGTTTTCCCTCTTTGTATCTCTCTGTATCATTCTTGATGGGTTATTTCAATATAGATGTTCTGAAGCGGGAATGCGGGATTCGTTTGTATGAATTTGTCTCTTCATTTCTCGATACAGGGTCACTCTTTCATGGGTTCCACTCTTCATCATTTCTGGTGGTCGCTTCAATACAAGTGTTCTCGTGAGTAGGGATGGCAACGGGGCGGGTCGGGGGCGGGTTTAAGCACACGGACACGCACCGCCTCGAACCGAACCACTTCCCTTTCCGCACGTTCGGGGCTAAAATTTATTCTGCCCCACCCCAACAAGAAAGCAGGTTCACGCGCCGCCCCTTTCCTTGAATAAATTTTTTATTTTATTTTTAAATTTATATTTTTCAATAAAGTTAAAATAAATAATTAAACTAAATATTTAATTATTTTAAAGTATTTTTCAAGTTTGATAGTTTATTTAAATTTTATTTTCAAAAATAAATAATAATTCTAATAAACATAATATTATAACATTAAATAGTATAAAAAGTGTAAATAAGTAATAAAAATATTAAAAACAAATAAAATAAAATAAATTTAGTTTAGGCGGAGTGGGAGGCGGGTGCGGGTGCGGGCGGGTATTACCATCACCGCCCCGCACCAGTAAATTAAAAGGGTTTTACCCTTTCGCACCGCCCGGGTTAAAAGTTTTCCGCTAATTTCAGCCGGTAGCGAGCAATGAGGGCAGGTTTATTACCATGCCTACTCGTGAGCGGAATGCGGGGAGTTCGTTGGTATAAGTGTGTCCTCCTTATGTCTCTCGGTGTATATGTTCAAAAAATCAAAAATATAATAATTCTCCGCTCGCATTAGGGCGCGATTTCTGGTTCATTTAAGTATTCAATCATCTTCTACCTTGTTGGTTCGGAAGGCTTACGCCAATCACCCTCACCCAAAGAAGATTGAATAGGGGCTATTGCACCCAAAGTCGCCCTCTTCAATTTTTTATAAATAATTGGCTAACACTTAAT
Source organism: Vicia sativa (assembly GCA_021764765.1). Classification (NCBI taxonomy): domain Eukaryota; kingdom Viridiplantae; phylum Streptophyta; class Magnoliopsida; order Fabales; family Fabaceae; genus Vicia; species Vicia sativa. Next base: position 44,627,527 of record CM038796.1, on the reverse strand, counting down.
CAATAGGTGCATCGCATACATATCATTCATGCATTGATCCTGGGTTGAATTTTCGTCGTGTGAGCATGCAATTTGAAGAAGAGGTTTGGTTCCAAAAGATGAGTATATGAGGTTCTGTTATTCCGGCGACTTCTTAATCGCAAGATGTGTGTTCGAAGCTTGATTATCTATCGAGAATTGGAGTTGAGGTTGATTACTGTCATTGGATATTGATTCTGATTTCGAGCTACAGTGTGTGGTGGTCGAATACTTGAGCCGAATTAATTATATGGCTTTTGAGTGGGGAAGTATACGTATCGACTTATCGATCCACTCGATTCATCGAAGCAGACGGATAAAATGATACTTGATGTGTGTATCAAAAGTCAATACAAGTCAATTTGATGAGGTAAAATTCTGGTCAAAATTATGGTCAAAAAGTCGACATTTGAGAAAATGCGATCATTTGTTGAGAAAAATCGAAGAATCGGTTGAAAATGAGGTTTCTTGCATTTTAAGTAATCTTGGACTTAGAAAAATTTTCTAAGTTTTAAGTACTTTGTGTTCACGGAGCCATGTTGTCGATTAAGTATCTTGTTAGTACGTGGTCGAAATTTCACGAATGGATAGTCGTTGGTACATTTCATTACTCTGAATTTGTCATTGTCAAGATTTTTCGAAATGCCGATTTGAGTTACAAAGCTCGAAGTTTGAAGTTCATAACTTTTGAAGTTTACACTTAGTAAAATTTAAGTGTTTTTAATGTGTTCAAGTGCTCGACTTGGAGACATTTACATGTGTTTTTTAGGCGTCGATTCGAGTTGAGTTCAAAATCAAAATTTGTTCATCTAGCGGCAATCTACACTTGAAGAAATCAAATCCATTCGGAAGCGGATCAAAATTACGGAGCTCGGAAATTACGGTTTATCATTTCTCAAATTCAACACTTAGAAATATTTTGAAGTGTTTGTTTCTATGCTAATTTGTGGTTTGAGTCGATTTTATCATAGTTCATGGCTCGAATCAAAAATATTCAAGCGAAAAGTTGTTAGTCTCACGGCAATCTATAACTTTGTTGAAGGTCAAACTCATTCGGGACTCGGATCGGAGGTTATAAAGCTTCGAAAATAAATTAGATTATGTTTGTAAGATTCGAGTAGTTTTGTGCACATGTTGGGTGTTTGTCATTGATTCGGTCGCCGCGGAGAAACTCCGAACATGAAAGTTGAGATTGCCATGTCTTGTACAAGTTTCATTTAGAAACTTTTTCGTTTCGAGACGTCCGGACGAAAATCAGGAGCACCGTAAGTAGCAGTTTGAAGTTGCTAAAATGCAAGCAAGCATACACATTCTTTGCCATAGCTACGGAAGCATTTCATCGAGCAGTTTTGTGCACATGTTTGCATTTTCGTCGATTCGATCGCCGCAAGGAAAAACTTGAACACGAAGATGGATTTTTCCGTATCCTCTGCAAGTTCCGTTTAGAAACTTTTTGTTTCAGACGTCGGGCGAGGAGATCTGACCTTAAGTAAGTAAAGCTGACTTGAAGTTGGGAAGCTATGAATTATATTTGGAATTTGCCCACCTGCCGATTTTTATCGAACACTTGCGAGGCAAAGTTGAAGCATTTTCTCTATGATTTAAGCCTCATTTGATTTCGTGATTAACATTAATGTTGTTCTACCAAATGTCATCTTTCAGATGGCACAGAGTTTGTGTTATTGGTCAGTGTCGGAAAACTTATAGATCCGTAAAGTGGTGTACATGGATTGAGTGGTAAACATGGCATAGAGGAATTCTCAAACTTTCAAGTCGACTTGCCGTCATGATTTGAGGTTAAATCTGCGAGCTTACAATCGATTTCATCGGTGCTCAACATCAATCTTTCTCATCAAGTGTGTTCTTGGTGCGACACTCGTTATATCGATTGAGTTACTACACAGATAGGAGCATACAAAGTAGCGGGCATGGTTGTTTTCGTTTAGAAAAAGTGTTTGCATTAGAGATATTCATGCGGTAATAAATAAACTAACATAATCCATTTTTTCTTTTTCCACACGGTAACAAAAATCGGTAACAATCATAACAAAACCATTTTCTTCTTCCATTTTTTCACACACCATTACATTACGAAATTTTTTCCTCTTCTTCATTTTCTCTCCCCGTACACTACTTCCAAACAACCATAGTCTTTTCTTTTTTTTTTACCTCATAACAAACTACAAAAAATAACGATAATGGTAACCATCTTTTTCATCACTTTTCTTTCTTCTTTCTATATCTGCTTACCTCCTACTCCATCCTCCCTCAATCTCTTCTTTGTGTAACAATTTCGTGAGAAGCAGGATACGTAATTTAACCACCATTGGCGCGCTCTTCTCTTCTCCTTCATTCATAACCAAAAATCACTCTAACGGAAAGCAGAAAAGATCCTTCCTCTCTCTCTTGCCATTTTGCATACGGTAACAAATCCATTCTCTTTCTCTCGTGATTTTGCCAACAAACTCAAAAAGGAAGCAGTTGGAGAAAAAATGTATGAATCATCACATTCTTTCTTTCTCTCACTCTAACAATCTAAAACCAACACAACTCACCTCATCCTCTCGTTCACTTTCGCTCGCGTATCACAGGTGTCCTAACAAGCTCAGAAGATAGTGGCGGCGGGGAAAGCGGTTAAGGGGTCGAGGCATAGTCAGTTTTCATCGTCTTCATCTTCAAGGATTTGAACCGTATTGGGTTTGTTTCTCGGCATATCGAGGATCTTTGAATTCTATCTTGACGTCAAGGTTGGAAGCAGCGTTGCAAGGTTTGTTGAAAGTGAGGAAGTGTCACTCGTCGCGAGAGATCTTGACGGAAAAAGGAGTTCTTATTCTTCCGTGCAAGATTCAAGGCCGCGGACGAACTCCGTCGAGTAAGTTATCTTGAAACTCATTCTTTTCATGCTATATGCGGTCTTTATCGGCGGTATTTTATAGGCGTGTTTTACTAGATCTCGAACTACGATAGATGATCTGAAGCATATGATTTCTGTACTATTAAGCAACTTTTGGAAATTTGGATATTAGATTGGATTACGTAAGCGGCGAATCGAGTGGCATAAGGAGTGATTCGGTTCGGTGCGGCCTGCCGTAGGAGGTGATCGAATTTCGTTCGTGGTTAGTCCGAATATATTCTTTGATTGGTGCATGGTTTGTTTATGTTAGTCATCCGATTCGCCACGTGTAAACTGCCTTGTTTTAAAGAATAATAATAATAATAAAATCGAGGATTATTAAAATATGGTGACCAATTGATGTAAGTATATGCATACATAAAAAAGCGTTACATGTTATTAAAAATAAAATATATATTTTTGTTTGAGGAGTTTGGGACCTAACATAAAGCTGGGCTTAGAATATTGATTCATACCCCGATGCTTGCTAGCCATGCGCCATTAAAACATAATTTAGTATAAAGCGGAATTGACAATACACACTTTTCTTCAATTCATAATTTCACGATTATTTGGTTTAGCTCGATTGATTGTTTTGGCTTGTAAAATCCATAAAAATATATTACGATATTTTAAGGTATTAGAATATTTTGAAATTTTAAATATTTTTAATTAATTTCTTTTATTTTTCTAATTCATTTAATAATACATTTAGATGTTTTTCATAGTTTGAATTGACTAACTTAGGAAGTATAATGCCATTTTTCTTTGAAACTCTAAGATATTTCTTATACCATCTAATTATAGTTGAAAGTATCGTTACCTTAGTATTGTAAGTAAAATTTCAATTTTATCTTTGATATTGGATTTCATTGTAAATAACCATTTTTGGAAATGTGTTTTATTTAAAAGCCGCATTTCTATTTCGACACTCATTTTTGTTTCTGCGGTACGGGCGTGCTAATTTGGACGTATAAAATCCATGTTTTGATGTTACACACATGTGTGTGTACTATGCTCATCATTTGGTTTCACCATCTTAAGTTATAATTTGATTTGGATGTGTAGAATCCATATTTGTTGCTTTCGCACACATGTGTGCCTTTACATGCTTTGTTTGGATTGTAATTTTACGGGTTCATTGGATATACATCGGTGTGTGTATGAGCACATTCTTGACCGTGCGTATCGCACATCCTTTGTCTGTATTATGCGGATAGCTTCTTGCGGTTTATTGGATATCGTCGGTGTGTATAGACACACATTCTTGACCGTGCATATAGATGCACATCCTTTATCCGTATTATGCGGATTATGATCTTGTACAGTGTGTTTGCGGATGTGTATGATGAACATTTTGGTTATGCTTTTGTGCCTCATGAGACTTCTCACGGATTTCTTTATTGCGTGTCGTGACTTGGTTTAGGAGTATTTCTATAACTGTGTTTGCTCTTGGTTTAATATCCGTTTGGTATTATTTTACTTTATTTCTGCATTTCTTTACGCTTTTATAGAGCATGAGTAGAGGTTTCTGCGCTTTCCTTGCCATGAGAAGTAGGAATAGAGATGTATGAAGGGACTTCCGTGGTTGGAGCATGTTCGGGAACCCCTCTGGTTTATTTAAAGACCCGTTTAGGGCAATTACATTTGCTAATTGTGTTTGGTTTGTTTAAAATCCTCCATCGCATAGGAGGTAATTCTCGATAAGTGTTTACATTTGTGCTTGCATAGGTCAGTGGTTAGGACACCGAAGCGTGGTACCACTAAGCAAAGTCCCGCTTTTATATTTTGTCATCGAGTCATTGATATATGGGCAGTGGAAGAAAGGGTCATGATCGACCCCCGCACGAGTTCTAGTCCGTGTCATTTCGTACATCGAATCGTGTTGCTTCCTTTATCGAGTCAATAATAAAAGTGGCTAGAGTCCCTATTCGACTCTCCACTCATTCATTGGGTTCATTTATTCTTGAACTCGCATCATTTGCTCTGTAGGTTATGCCTACGATTGTTTGACATTTGTTTTGCATTGCATTGTTTGTGTGCTTTTGCCAAAGCAACGTGTTTGCTCATCCCTTTTGTCGTCTTGACTCTACTTTAGTTAGTGATTCGAGATGGACATAGACTTAGGTTTAAACCTTTTCCATCCTTTTGTTGTCATCTTGACTCTACTTTAGCTAGCGATTCGAGATAGACATAGATCTAGGTTGTAAACCTTTGCATGTTCCTTTAGGATTCTCTCGACTCTATCTTAGGTAGTGATTCGAGTTAGACCTTGAGCCTATCCATGCATGATGACATTAGGGATAGCATTAGATAGTTTCCTTGTTTGCTTTCCGTTTCTTTTTGCATCCATGCATTTAATAAAACTAAGCTGTTTTCTTTTCTTCTTTTTGCAAATAAAAACACTTAATAATGGTTCAAACTCCTTTTTCAGGTAAAACAACCAACCAATGCAAACCCTTTTTGCCTGGGTTTTATTTATTGTGTTTAAAATTCTTTTCATAATTAAAAACATAACCCATCAAAACATGTGAGCGAACTATACGACTTTCCCATTGCTGCAGCAGAATACGTAGGCATCTTGTCACGGGGCTCGATCGAGCAAACTTGTAAATACTTCCTTCTTTTCCGTGTTTTCTTTATTTTCTTTCTTTCACATGCATATTCTTTTAGCATACATGTATAACAATTAAGCGATAAATAGATATAAACACACCCATTAGACGAAAATAGAAGTGGATACCGAAGAGTACTACGGTGTGGGGTGCTAATACCTTCCCTTAGCGTAATAGATTCCCTTTTATCTCTGGTGCAAGACCGTGCCTTATCCTTTTAGGTTTTCGCGTCGTTCACCTTTCTCCATTTTACGAGATAAAAACGTTCGATGGCGACTTCATTGATATAGTTATCGGATGATGCTCGGTAGGTTGTTTGAAATTTGTAAAGCCCTACTTCTCATGATATCTAGGAAAATTGTAAGAGAATCGATAAATGGTGTAGAAACTACGAGCGGATATAGAATCCGAAGAGCACCTACCCGAGCTAAAGAAATACTCTAGGAAAACTTCAAATCTAAACCATGCAATAAGAGTAAACGGTGAGAATTGTTCAAAGCATTAATACAAAGGAATCGTGTCGATGCATCCGAGACAATAATTCCTGAAGAACAAGATCGACCGAGCAAAACAAGATAGGAGGGATACTGCGTGGGTGTACAAACACAAAACACCTACAAGAAAGAGATATTCCCAACAAGCAAAAGAATGTATACGTGTGTATACAAACATCGGAGATGTGCCGCATGTATATGCAATGCAGACCACGCATCAAATAGAGCTCAGAAGCGGTAGCTAGGCATGGCTAGAGCATCCAGCATTTGATGTTAGAATCAAGAAAGAGCAGAAAACTACGCCCGTACGAGGTTACTTGTTAAGCACCGCCATACCTCGCTGGCGGCAAAAGCGAGACCGCGGCAAGCGGTGCTCTTGCCGGGCGCTAAAGCCACGACCTACAAAGCAAAAGTCGGTGAGTTTGGCGCTTAGTGCGCTCTGGTGGCGCTAAGCGCAACACAACAACAAAAATGTTATTTTGGTCCGGATCACTGCTCGCGATGCTCTCCGAGCCAAAATCGATCCATGCCGTTAGGCCACAATCCCAAAGCAAGTGAAAGTCAAGCGAGCATGCGAGGAATGCAAATTAAATCAACAAAACCAATGTTCATAGATGAAGAGTACATGCATGAACATGCGAGGAATCAAATCGAATCGATAAAACCAATGTTCATCTTAAGGTGCATACATGGACATACCAAGAATGCAAAGTGAAATTCACAATCCTAATGTTCAAGTGTAAGATAGTTGCATGAACATGCCAAGAATGCAAGTGAAATTCACAATTCTAATGTTCGTGAAATTAAAGGGCATGCATGAACATGTAGGGATCACAGTTGATAACAATCCTAACACTCATGTTGAAGTAAAGGATGCATGAATATGTCAAGGATGCGAGTTATATGATCCTAACACTCATGTGCGAAGTAAAGGATGCATGAACATGTCAAGGATGCGAGTTACGATATAATCCTAATGCTCATGTGCAGTAAATATGTGTTATCTAGGTTTTCCCAGTTGGGTCATACATTAACACAAGCACTTGGAATGCATATGCAATGGATTCATGTACAATGCATGAAGTGCCTAATGATCAAAATTCTTGGAGGTCTACATGTTGAATGCAACCTATGCTTCAAATCATCATGTCGATGCAAATCAAATCAAACTAATTGCTCTCTAATGCGTGAGCATGTGATAGATAATGAGATGCATGAATTTATGACTCATCTGCAGGGAACACAATGCATAAGGATATATGCATGCTATGTACAAAATCCTCACTCCGACATAAATAAGGCGAGGTCAATTCAAATCAAGAATTCAAGGATACAAGCAAGATTGAATCTACATTAAATTTGCATGCAATTTCAATATTCAATTTCTAGAAAAGCTAAAATCAAAGAACAACTTAAAATAAGTGCTTATTTGAACCTAACTTACTTGACCTTGAAGTTTGAATCAAATTGAAGAGGAATTCCTGCGCTCTTCAAAGAAAATACCAAATCGATTGGCGAATCAATGATAATCTTCATAATCAACCTTGAATTCTTGAAGAAAACTTGAAATCTTCATTGAGGATTGAAGAAGATAAAGGAGAAATCCTTGAATCTTGAAATTGAAAAGAAAATCAAGATGTTATTTCCTTCCATGTCAATGCGTGTAGAAGGAGAGGAAGATCTAGATTGGTAGGAGAAAGGCTGCGCGAAGAAAACCGGGAATCGAGGCCGACTTAAGCGGGATGCGTAGGCTGACAGTGTTGGGCGGTCGGTGGCGGCTGTGGTGGTTGCTTGGAGAACGTTGCAATTTGAACTTTGTTTTATGAGTTTTGCTTTGGTGTGTTGAGAGAGTTAGAGTGTGATTGGTGGTGAAAATTAAGCAAATGGTGTGTTCTTCTTTTGTGAAGAGGAAAATCTATTTATAGTTTCTAGGATTGGGCTTAAGAACCATAATCAAGCCTAAATCATTTTTGCTTGCCTAAGAACCATAATCCAAGACAGCCAAATTCGTCTTTGAATTCAGTGAATATAAACAAAAATGTCCGAATGTGATTTTGCTTCGTGAATCAAAATCCGACATGATCCGGTGAGCAGTCAAGGAAATAAAATTTTTAAGTTTCGGCACCATTTTGGACAAACACATGCGAATTTTATTTGCGTTCTTAGAAAATGCCTCGAGCGAGGTCTTCGATCGAAGTTTGCAAATGAGTATCCTTGAGATAACTAACAAAATTTGTGAACCTTTAGCGTACCATCTTATTTGATGAAATCGAGCGAGATATGATACTACAAACTTCGTGTCGGATGAAAAATTGCTCGATTCGCTCAAAACCATCTTCAAAGAATGAAATTCGGTACTGTCAGTGAGAACCAGCTCCGAGTTACAAATGAAAATTGTGGGGACTTTGATACGGAATTTTAGAAATCAGTCTTGCTCGATTCCGGTTTCCAGCTAGGAGATATAGACTTTTAGTGGGCAAAATGCGGTTCAGCACTAAAGTTTAAAGTAATCCCTGGGAAAACAAATTCTTTGAGGACCTTCCTCACAATTCTGCTCCGGCTTGCAAACAAAGTTGTAGACAATAATAGGAGGGACTTGCTCGTGAAAATCAACATAAATACCCAAGGAGATGAGAGATACGCCTTGAGTGCTCAAACGCATTGAAAACCAAAATCGCACTTGTTGAGAAATAGGCGAGTAAACCCTTTTGTATTGCCATTTGGAATACCTTAAACCTAGTAATCATTGTGATCAATGCTTATGCATGCGACTACGTATGTTTATGCAATCGGATTATAAGCCAAAAGCGGAAAAGAAAACAATTAAGTAGTGAGGACGTAGAATCTTATGGGAAGGTTGCATGCAAGAAATGAGAGAGGCGCTCTGGGTAGAAGAACTAGAAAGGGTTATGAACAAGATTAACTCGAAGTTCTAACCTCGATAGCGATTGACCGACTCTTGGAGTTCTATGGAGCTCATAATGAAACAAACCAGCTGCTCAAAGGAGAAGCCCTAGGCTTCAAACAAAGTCTGATTAAAGATATGGAAATCGCAACCCTCGATCTGAACATCTCCTCAAGGGAATGAAGATGATGTAATCTTGGAACCTGCGATATTGGAAGAACGTTTGCATGTCCGCCCAAAGGGTAAATCCTAAATGGCTTTATTTCTACTTGAGTCGTATAGGAGTTGAACATCAATTTCCCTTCTCCGCTTGAAATTGACATATTGTGAACAATGAATGTCGCCCCTCGACTCCGTCCCAACGATTTGGGGTTTATAAGAGCATTCGAACTAATCGGCCAAGCTCTAATGATAAACCCCAGATTGGATATTCTTCTCATTCTTCAAAATAAAAGTCTTGCGACCCCAGCTGGGTTTCCATCGGCATCCCAAAGAGGAGTTTCCCTCGAGGCCTACACATCCAATTTTAAAGGAAGGCTACAAAGCGCTTTCTCAGGTTAGGTGCAGACCACGGTGTGCTCGGATCATCTCTGTGCCGATGGGCACCAAGTTTCCTCTATCTGGGACCAATAACCCATTACCCATTGCGGCTTTGATTATGGCGGCTGGCGAATCGAAGACCCTATCACGAGAATTTTGGACTCCTTCCGGCCAATCGGGGTTAAGGATTTATTAGCATACCGAAGTTCCTTCTTCTTGGGTTAGCATCTTTTTTCCTTTCATTAGATTTCATTTTTATTGGTAGATTCCTTTCTGTTCCCCTTTGATTCTGGAGACAAAATGACTAACATATACGTGAAAGAGTAGAAATTAATGGCGGCTTTGTGCTGCGGATAAGCGGCGGAGGTCCTTGAGACCCAAATCAACATGGCGAAATTGGACTGAAGAAGAAGAAAAATACAACATCAAGCGAGTGCAGCTGGAAGCCCTGTAGTGATATGACCACTCCGGTCAACGACCTGAGACAAACCAGCGGTGAACAAGCTCAAAAGGCTAAAAGCGTAATGGAGAATGAAGCAAACCAATTAGTGGGAAGTTTCCAACTGCTTTGAAAGATCTTGGCAATAATTCAAACCAAACCTCATCGAAAACAAATTATGGTATACCGACTTCAATGGTAACAAATTTCATGACCATCTTAGCATGCGAAGATGTTAACAAGCTGAAAATCTAGGCCCCAATTTTACCTGACACTTAAGCTCATACTTGATGAGATGTGCGGTGCTAACTCGGTCTCTTGAATCTGTGACAATCTGGAAAAAGAAGAATTCCGATTTGGAAAAATCACAAGGCTGGCCGAGAATGAAATCTCTCAGCGGTGAATTCCTTCTTTAAGACCAAAGCTTGGAATCGATGAAAGATCAAAGCTTTGGAGGAAAAACCTCTGAATCGATAACAAGATCAAAACATTGGAGGACTTGCCTTGATAAAGACCTCGGCAAGCGAGCTGTCCAATGAAGCTGGATAATTCAATGTCGGAGATATAGCCTTGATCGAGCAAAGGCTCAGTTTCTTGCCTATATCGGTCTGGACACCTCAGAGGTTGATTTCTTCAAGTCTATTGTTGATGGGAATCTAGTGAGTTGATGGCGATGATGGTGATGCCACACGAAAGGCTGCTTCAGTGGACACCTCACCCCAGCGCTAATCCCCTTTTTACTTTAACACTGTAATTAGTCATCCCTTGAAGGATGCATTTTGTAAATTTCTTAACATTTACCCTCACGGGTTTTATTTAATGTTGCATGTTTTACATTGTCAAAAAATGCTTATGCGTATGTTTAACCTCGTGAGCGATTTATGCTATATTGTTATCCCCACAAGCCAAATGGTTCGTTATGCAAACCATGAAGGCTTTAAAATACATAACCCGTTGTTCATGTAGAAGAACCCCGAATGTTTTAGCGACATTATGGCTTAAAGTCGGGACCTCTTCTAAACAAGTTAAAACAAAATATCCTTGATCAAGTTTTTTGCCCCGGAGGCCCTAGCGGTTGATCCAAGTCGACACAGGCCTTGGCGAGGTTGAGACTTTGTTTTAATCTGAGCCCCTAGTAGGTTAATATGAGTCGAAGCAGGCCTTGGCGATTTGAAACCTTAGGTGCAGCCCTAGCGGGTTGATTCAGTCGGAGCAGGCCTTGGCGAGGTTGAAACAGGTCTGAGCCCTAAAAGGTTGATCCGGGTCGAGAGCGAGCCTTGTCGAGGTTGAAACCTTTTTTGGTACAAAGCCCCTAGCGGAGTTGATTCGGTAGGAGCAGGCCTTGGTGAGGTTGAGCCTTGAGTCTGAGCCCTAGTAGGTTGGTCGAGTTAGAACAAAGCCTTTCGAGGTTGAAACCTTTTGTTTTGATGCGAGCCCTAGCGGGTTGATCCGGTCAGGCAGGCCTTGGCGAGTTTCCTTACAATGTAGTACCCATAAATATTCATCCTTCGACATTTTACAAACTAGATAATAACTTTAAGGTGCCTCATTAAAAGCCGGTCCTTTCCTAGGGAAAAAGAGTACACCATTATTCTTACATATAATTTAACTAAAATACAACTTAAGACTAAACTGCATTCTAGGTCCTAGGTATCTCTAGCCTCCAGTCTCTGCTTGTAAGCTTCATTTACATAACTTCTCGACACCTAAATGGGCCTTCGGGTTAGGAGCTAATTTTCCCTTCTGGTCGGGACCCGTTATCTTCTTAAGTACCCGAACTCCAACTTCAAATCCCGCTGCACTTCACCTTGAATTGAAGCATCGCGCCATCCTACATTTAGCAACAATTTCTCTAACATGTGTTGCGTTCCTCACTTCTTCCACTAGATCGACTTTAATATCCAACCCCGTTATTGATCTCTCCTCAAAATGTTCTCGCCTCCGGATGGTAAAGAGACCTCCCACGGAATCATGGCATCGATGCAAAACCATTCTAAAGGTGTCTCTGAGTTGTTGAGTGGGCGGTGGTGTGATATGCCCACAAAACCTCATGAAGGTAATGCGCCCATAACCTCTTAGCATCATCCAACTTCTTCTTTTATGCATTCATAATTACCTTATTAGCGACTCACTTTGTCAGTTGGCTTGAGGATGTTCTACAAAAATGAATTTATTTATTACTTTGAGTTCATACAGAACTCCACTGTCCAAGCTTGCTTGATGAGTCCCATTATCGAAACAATGACCGAGAAGCCCAAAATGAAGATGATGTTTCCAATAAAAATGGCGTACTCGTTTCTTGCTGATATAGAGACATTGCCTCGGCCTCCACCCATTGGTAAAATAGTCCACAGCTACAATGAGAAACTGGTTGCTTTTGTGCCCGAGGAACGGCCCAGGATGTCGACCCCTCATTGATAGAAGGTCGTGGGATCAATACATCATGTAATAAATGCTTTGGGGTATGAATACAAAGCACGGCGTTTGACACTTCACATGAACAAATTAAATCAATCTTTCATCAACGTGAGCCAATAATACCCGACCGTAGTACTGCTGAGACAAGGACCGTCCTCCTCCATGGTTCCCATGAACCCCTTCATGAACCTCCTTGACACTAAAGTGACATCCTTCTTGACACACAATGCGGCATCGTGGTACGCTTGCCCATCTATACAACGCCGAGCTCCATCGCGAACTGGCGAGATCTTCTTAATTTTTCGGCTCTCCACTATCTTACGGTAACATATTTTTTGAAGATCTGTATGATTGATGTCATCCGACCATCCTCCTCCTCGACCACTAGGACTCTTCTCTCGATGCTATGTAAAGACAACGTTTCTGTATCAGCGACTTATTCACATCGGACCCTTTGGTACTAGCGGACGAGCTGGAGAGGTCGGCGGGTATTCTCTTCTCTCGGAACATGACAAATCTAGAAAGCCTCGAACCTCTTACATAGCATTGCACCATTTATACTTCATCAAAATAAGATCTTTTATGCGAAAAGTCCCACCCACCCATCCGGCATACTCGGTCTAATTATTGCTCGTTTTAAAACCAATCATGATGAATACTCCAAAACTATTTCACAGGGTCCTTCGATTTATTCCGCGCCTCCTTCAAATTTGATGATCTATCAGCGGAGGATCCACCTTGGTGGAATCTTCCATTGGCGAGGCGAACTTGACCATGAAATCTGCCAAAACTTGGGATTTTACATTGGTGCAGATGAAATCAATATCGTGATCGACAACTCCACATTCCAGACACCATTCTTCCTTCCGGTCGGCTTCTTGAACATCTACTTCAAAGGAAATTGGTTTTCACCAAGGAAGCGGATGCCGTGGAAGTAATGCCTTAACCGAGCAGTTCTCACAGACTCAATGCCCAACCTCTAGATCTTGATATCGAGTTACGCTCCTTTTAGCACCTTGATGGCCAGAAATACAAGGCGCTCTCTAGCAGTCTTTTGAACCATAAGCGAGCTAATTGTACAATCGACACAACAAGGGTATAACACCAAATGTGAATTCTCCTTTGGCCTAGTCAAAGCGGTGGTGTTGACGGGGAGTTGCCCCTCAATGACTTTTTGCGCCTCGGTCCATTCAAAATCGCCCTCTTTTTGATAGTCGAGAAAATGGATCGATTTATCACACGCACAAGATAAAAAGCGAGACCAGTTGCCAAGCG
>CM038796.1:44439747-44613830 GCA_021764765.1 Vicia sativa | reverse complement strand
CATGACATCATGACATCATTGCATTGCATATCATTTCTAACTATTTCAAGGACCTAGGGATCTATCTTTGCTCTATTTTGTAGGGATTATGGCTTCTAGAAAGACTATCGAATCAACTTCATGGGTATACCTTCTCACTCAAAAATTGGTTTTAGAATTCCGATCATGCTCGATTTGCCAAAGATATGGTTATGCTTGACTTGGTTATCTCGGTTTTGAAGAAGATATGATGCATGTCCTATTCAGTTCTTTGATCCAAACACCATTGCTTTACATTCCCAGATTATCGGTTGGTTCCTACCTTGGAAGAGTTCTCTAAGCTACTTGGGGTACCTATTCTTGACCAAATGCCATTCACGGTTTAGAAAAGGTTCCTAAATGCGAAGACATTGCATCGCCTTACATCTTAAGCGCTCGGACATTGAAGCCAATTGGGAAACAAGAGCGGAGTTAAGGGTTTACTTGCCAAGTTCTTAATTAAGAAAGGAATTCCTCAAAGTTATGAGTTTCCATGCATTTGAAGATATTGTGGCCTTGTTAATCTATGGTTTGGTTCTATTCCTAACTCGGATCAATTCATAGATGTCAGCGCCATCAAGTTGTTTCTTACCCGCAATCCTGTGCCTACTTTACTTGGAGACATCCTACATTCTCTCCACACTCGTACTACTAAGAGACAAGGAACTCTCATGTGTTGTATACCGTTACTTTCCAGGTGGTTTATTTCGCACCTTCCTCCATCAGTTTTGAAGAACGAGCAAAGGTTGAAGTGGTCTCAAAGGCTAATGTCACTCTCTCATTCAGATATCCGTTGGAGTCTTTTCTCTCAAAAGGACTTCACATTCATTGAGCGTTGTGGAGAATTCCCTAATGTACCACTCCTTGGTATAAGGGGAGGTATTACTTACAACCCTTCTTTAGCTCTACGTCATTTTGGTTTTGCTCGAAGAGATGGTCCTCATGATATGCTTCTCCAAGATATTGTGTTCGATTACAACCACGATCTCCAGAATTACCGACGAAGGTTCATACACGCTTAGGGCATGGTAAAGAAGACTGATACCAAGACTTTGAGGCACTAAAACTCCATTCCTTGGGAACCTTACCTCAAATAGGTGCGAGCTCGAGCTCAAAACCTCATGATGCCATTCACGCCTATTTTACCCGTAATTATGGAACCTGTTGCTATAGGTGACGTACCTATACTGTTCTCCATCGACATGCCTACTAATTTTGAAGACTTGAAGAGATCCTGGATTCACTTAAAGAAGAGGATACCTTTGAAGCTCGTGCTATGCAAGTGAAGAAAGTGCTAGAGTTGACAAAGCTACTTCACGAGGAGCGGAACATCAACGCCTACCTCGGCACCAAGAAGCGCCCATGGGAGACTTAGAGCTTTAGGATTTATATGTTTTCTTTTATTTGTTTTGAACTATCTTTTGTACTTAAAAGAAAAGAATAATAAAAGAGAACTAATAAATGTTTGTTCGTGTTTGTTTAACAAATTTAAATCTCTAAGGTCCTTGAAAACATTGCATTGCATTTGCATAAACATTGCATATCATAGCATAACATCTCATCAGGTACATTGAAGATTGGTTTTCTCATTCTCTCGCTATTTATTTTAGCGAAATGGCTCGAGCATCATCAAAGATCTCGGGCTCAGAATGCTCGGTTCGGAGATGTTCACCACTTGGTCCAAGGCCAAGAGGATCTAAAGAAACTCATCAACAGAAAGAAGAAGGTTGTTGGTGTTCTCAACATGGGCAGACGTTACAAAGGTGGTCCTAAAGTGGTCAGTCGGATAGAGCTCTCTGAAGGAAGTGTCAAGAATGAAGGAAGTATCAAGAATGAGGGTAAGGGTGATGCGAAGGCGGCCGACGGGAGAAAAAGACTACGACCATAGCCGATACTACGATGAAGATGACAAGTAAAAACAACTTGAAGACCGTCTGAATGCTGTGGAAAACCTGAAGACGTCAGGACTGAATTTTGATGATCTGAATCTTGTCCCTGGTGTGGTGATTCCTCCTAAGTTCAAAGTTCCTACTTTTGCCAAGTATGATGGCATGTCTTGTCCGAAGCTGCATTTGAAGTCCTATGTTCAGAAGATCAACCCCATGCGATGACGAGAGAGTTGTGGATGCATTATTTCCAAGAGAGTTTGTCCGGGACTCAATTGGAGTGGTATTATCAACTAGACAATGACCGTATCCGTACTTGGAGTGACTTAGCAGATGCTTTCTACAGACAATATGAGTACAATGCTGAATTGACGCCCACTCGCATGCAACTACAGAGCATGTCTATGGGTCGTGATGAGAAGTTCAAGGAGTATGCTCATAAATGGAGAGATCTAGCAGGCAGAGTTCAACCACGCTTGTCCAATAGGGAGTTGGTTGATATGTTTATGGGGACACTGACGGGTCCATTCTTCAATCATCTGAGTGGAAACTCTTCAGTCGGATTCACCGAGCTGATATTGACAGGAGAGCGCATCAAAGCTGGTATCAAGAGTGGGAAGATTCATGTAGAATCATCCTCAAATGCTGCAAAGAGATCTTTTGGTGGTAAGAAAGAAGCCAATGTTGTGTATGGTCAGAAAAGCTGAGCCGAGACCGACCGTGCTCAATTTGTGGGGAAGTTGTGATCTCGATCCTACATCGGCACAACCTCGGTGAGACAGCGTAGCAGGCAGCGCCACGAAGGCGGTTTACAAAGATCAACATGCCATTGTCATGAAGCCTTGCAACACATGTTGAAAGCGGTGATTACTGAAGGATCCTCCTCAGAGTGTCAACACCTCCTCTCCGAGATACAATCCTAATGCTAAGTGTGCTTATCACTCCAACAGCCCAGGGCACGACACTGACAACTGTTGGGCTCTGAAGAACAAGATTCAAGATATGATTGAAGCTAAGCAGATTGAGTTTGACCCTCCTGTCGAGACTCCGAATGTGATCAATGCGCCTATGCAAAACCATGACAAAAGTTCCAATGCTGTTGGTGAGGATACTTACGTTTGCAACATAGATGACTTGACCATTCCTCGATGGTATAAGAAGAATTTCTTTGCAAGCGGTGTCAACCAGGATGCCCGGAGAATGTCGTTGGTGCCCATCTGCACTGATGGTTGTGCTTGGTTGAGAAGGCGTGTTCGATGCATGATGGATAACCGTGAAATACTATTCCTAAAACCACACTGGAAGCGTGTGAAGACATGTCTAAGAAGCGAAGATCGAAGATGTGAATGAACTTGTACCAAATGTGTGGGATACCTTGGGGCAGCCAAGTGGAAAGTTCGATTACATGGTGAAGTACTGTTCACAGCTACAAAATTCCTATTGAAGATGTTAAGGCAACGGATGGGGTGATGATTTCCCGGAGACTATCTTGATGTTAACACTATAAGGTTTCCTCTGCGATCCACATGCCTAGAGTGGCACCTCTCATCATTACTTCTCCAGACGGTTCCATATTCCTTTACAAAGCTATCCCTTGGAATTATGGTGATGTTTACTATCATGGCATCAAGAAAGACCCTCGACCATTGAAGATCTTACAGATTGAAGCTACCATTGACAACATCACGGATCAAGTAAGGTGACGAGAACGAAGAGTATTCTCTCGGATATCTCTCCTCCAAAGACACTGCGACTCCACTCGCATTCCACTATTCAACCCATTCCCCAAGCTAGAGGAAAGAACCGTGACTCATCATGCTCGACCAAGTACCAAAGGAAGTTCTTGAAGACACCTCCAAACAAGAAATGGAGAAATTCGAAGATCATCAAGAAGAGTGACTACAATGTTGTGGAGCAGTTGGGACGAGACTCGTCCAAGATCTCCATGCTTGCTCTGCTCTTGTGCTCGAGGCTCATGCTAATGCCTTGGTGAAGTTTCGAAGAATGCTCATGTACCGCAAGACACTACTCTTGATCAATTTGAAGTTTGTATTGCTAGCACGGCTGCCAACAACGGCCTAGGCTTCTCGATCTTGATTTGACTCCTTAGGAAGGAAACACAACAAAGCCTTGCACATCTACTGTGGAATGCAAGGCGTTACATTGTCTCATGTTTTGGTGGATACGGTTCTGCCTGAATATCCTTCCGAATTGCTTTTGATCGACTTGATGTTGAAGGATTGGTCCTGAAGCCTAGTGGCATTATTGTGAGAGCTTTTGATGGTTCTAAGCGATTACTTGGAGAGCTCATTACACTGTTAAAGTCGGTTCCCGGACTTTTGATTCCACTTTCTTTGTCATGGACATCCGTCCGACTTACTCTTGCCTACTTGGGCGCCCTTGGATACATGGGCGGTATTACCTCACCACCGGAAGCTAAAATACGGTAAAGGGAAAGTTGTTAAAGTATGTGGTGAAGAAGAATATCGGTCGGTCATCTGATCATTCGATACCTCGAGGTAGAGGTGAATTCTTCGAGACTCCTGTCAAGCTTTTGAAACAATCCCAGTCATACTGTTGACTCTCCTGTCACTCTGAAGTTACCCGATTCGCCTAGGATGGCCTCATTGAAAGATGTTGAAGGGAGGTAGTACTATTTGGGGTCAGCTCCACGATCTTCCCTTCAAATTTGACAAAGGTGGTTTAGGCTTCACCATCAAAGGTCGGGAAGATGATACGCACATGACGTCGGTCAACTTCCTTTCCGCATCAGCTAGTGGAATCCATGCTATAGAAGCGACGACGGTGACTTGACATCAACAAGTGGATCTTCCCAACTCCGGACAATGGGCTCGATGGTGGAAGGCGAAGAAGTCATACCAATCTCCTTTAGGCAGGAGTAATTGCTCTTGTTTTGTTTTGCTTTTCGTATTTTCTATGTTTTGAACAATAAACTCTAAAGCCTAGTGCCTTGCCGGGGCATCATGGCTCGTTGTGAGGGTTATTATCATCATTTGCATATTTTCATTCAATAAAATCGTTGGACTTTTGCATTCAATTGTTGTTTTCTTTCTTTTACTTTATCACCCCTTCAAAAGCTATGTGTTTCTTACACACCGTGATACTTGAATCACTCGAATCTAGTTGATACTGACTATGCTATTTCTAAATATGACTTGATAATCCAATCTACCAAGCGAAGGCGAAGGTGAGGAAGATTGTGAAGTGCGAGGAGAACTTGTCGAGACTGCTACAGCAAGAAGAGCGAGTTATCTGACCACATGAAGAGCAGTTGAGGTTGTGAATGGAGTCTTGATAAAGGCAGAAAGAGATCAAGATAGGGCGGGTCTTGAGCGATGTTAAAGAAAGATTGATTCGGATGCTACGAGACTATATTGAGGTTTTGCTTGGTCATACGAAGACATGCCGGTTTGGACATTGATATTGTAGTGCACGATTGACAACAAAAGAAGGTTTTCTCCGTGAAGCGAAGGTTCGTATGCGTCTGAGATGTCGGAGAAAATCAAAGCCGAATTATAAAGCGATTCAACGCGGTTTCTTAGCATCACTTCCTATCCACGATGGGTTGCTAATGTGTACTGTACCTAAGAAGGATGGTAAAATACGAATGTGTGTGGATTAGGAGATCGAACAAAGCGAGTCAAAACGATTTTCCACTTCCTCATATTGATGTTACGGTTGACAACACGCTCGGCATAAGGTTTTCTCCTTCATGGATGGTTTCTCCGGTTACAATCGGATCAAAATGGCTCCGAAGACATGGAAGACTACTTTCGTTACATAATGGGGCACTTTCGCTACAAGGTTATGCCGTTCGGATGAAGGCAGGCGCCACTTATCGATGCTATGGTGACATTATTTCATGACATGATTCATCACGAGATAGAGGTCTCGTCGGCGACATGATAGCTCGATCACAAGCGGAAGAACATCTTGATCATTTGCGAAGCTGTTTGATAGGTTGAAATCTGAGACTAAGACTTAATCTAACAAGTGCACCTTTGGAGTCGGATCGAGAAAACTCTTAGGGTTTGTTGTCGATGGAAAAGGTATTGAAGTTGATCCGCCAAGGTTAAAGCTATTCAAAAATGCCGGCTCCACGCAGGAAAAGTCGAGGTTTCTTGGGCCGATTGAACTACATTGCGATTCATTGCACATCTAGCGCTACTTGTGAGCCAATCTTCAATTCTTGAAGAAAGATCAAGTAGTGGAATGGAGCAACGATTGCGGATCGCTTTTGACAAAATGAAGGAGTACCTCTGAATCCTCTATCACGATGCCGCGAAGGAAGACCTCTTATCATGTACTTGCGGTGTTAGAGAACTCAATGGGGTGTGTGTTGGGGCAACATGGCGAGTGCAGTCGAAAAGAGTATGCAATATACTACCTTAGCAAAAGTTTACCGTTGTGAAACAAGATACTCACGTTCGAGAAAACTTGCAACTTTAACAAGGGCTGCCGACTAAGATAGTATATGTTGACTCACACTACCTTGTTGATTTCAAGATGGATCCGATAAAATACATATTTGAGAAACCCTCTCTCGGAAGAATAGCAAGATGGCAAATGATCTTGACCGAATCGACATCGGTACACTTCTCGAAAGCAATCAAGTCGTAGATGACTATCGGTCTATGCGGTTGAATTTCGAGATGAAGATGTTTTACTAATTCTGATTGCGAAGAACGAGGACCGACGAAGGATCGAACAAGGATCCCGATGGACTATGGTCTTTGATGGAGCCTCAAACGCACTTGGCAATGGCATTGGCGCCATCATTACATCCCTGATGGACATACTCCTTTCACCGGATTATGTTTTAGCTGCACTAACAACATGGCGAATCTGAGCGTGCATCATGGGTATTAAAGTGCTATTGACTTAAGAATCAAATTCTTGCAAGTGTATGGAGACTCGACTTTGGTGATCGGTCGAGTTAAGGCGAGTGGGATACGAAGCATCCGAATCTTATTCCATATCGAGAGCATGTTTTGAGTTTGATCCCCTACTTCGAAGAGATTACTTTCAATCATATTTCACGAGAAGAGAATCAGTTGGCAGACGCATTGGCTACTATGTCATCTATGTTCAAGGTCAGATGGGACAACGAGGCTCCCCAGATCATCATTGAGAAGTTTGACGAACCAGCATATTGCTATGAGCTTGATACAGAAGAGAAACCTTGGTACTATGACGTGAAGAGGTATCTTGAGACTCAGGAATATCCCGCAGGGGCATCTATCAACAATAAGAAGTTTTTGAGAAGGTTCACATCCAAATTCTTCCTCAGCAACGGCATCTTATACAAACACAACCACGACTTGTGTTTACTCCGCTGTGTAGACCGAAAAATAGCGGAACGTATCATGGAAGAGTTACACGAAGGCGCATTTGGTTCCCACTCCAGTGGACATACAATGGCTAAGAATTTTGAGCGGGTTACTATTGGTCCACCATGGAAGCGTGTCACCGCTCGCTCGATCTTGTCACAAATGCGGTTATGCCGACAAAGTGCATACCTCGGTACCTCGAATGTTTTAACAGCTCCTTGGCCTTTTGCAATGTGGGGCATTGACATGATCGGAGAATTAAGCCCACGACTTCCGGATCGTTTCATCCTTGTGCAATTGATTATTTCACCAAGTGGGTAGAAGCGACCTCGTTCGCATCTTACCAAGAATGTTGTGGCTCGATTCATCAAGCATAATCTTATCATCGGTATGGAACTCTGAAAGGATTATCATGATAACGGCTCTAATCTCAACAACAAGATGATCACGAACTCTGCCGCAGATTCAAGATCAAGCATCACAACTCTTCTCCTTATCGGCCTAAGATGAATGGCGCTGTGGAAGCCGCCAACAAGAACATTAAGAAGATTATACAGAAGATGATAGTGACTTACAAAGATTGGCATGAGATGTTACCATTTGCTCTTCATGGTTATCGCCTTTTCTGATCGAACATCAGCGGCAACTCCCTTCTCTCTTGTATACGGTATGGAAGCAGTCCTACCAGTCGAGGTTCAGATACCCTCAACCAGAGTCCTCCAGGACGCAAAGTTAGGTGAAGACGATTGGATTCAGACTCGCCTTGACCAGATTAATTTGATTGATGAGAAACGACTTGCATCCATTTGTCATGGACAGATCTATCAGAAGCGAATGATCAGAGCATTTAACAAGAAGGTCAAACAAGAGTCTACCAAGTCGGTGATCTAGTAGTCAAGCGCATCATTCTTCCACAAGGTGATCGAGGGCAAATGGACTCCCACCTACGAGGACCATTTGTAGTCAAGACAGTATTTTCAGTAGACTATGATACTTAGCACCATGGATGGTGAAGACTTCCACACACTGTGAATGCGAGACATAGTCAAAAAATACTACGCATAAAGAGACCCACTAGGTCGGTGACCTAGGAAAAATAAGGGCATCTGGCGAACCAAAGGGTTCGGGCAAAGTTAAGGATATATACAAAATATGTACACCCGACAAATCGAAACACGAAAAGGCGGCTTGGGCAAAAAGGTATCTGGTGTGAAAACCGAAGGCGGTCTAGGCAAAAGTTAGGGATTTAAGCGTCGACTATGTCGTCGGATCACTATCTACTTCGGACTACTATCGACATTCAAGATTCAAATGGCGAAATCATTACTCACTTTCTCTTGACAAGGAGATGAGATAGTTGAAATATATGAGTACTAGCATAGTTGGAACTTACTTGAGATTGTTTCCGCATAGCTTTTTACTTTTCTTGTGTACAAACTACTTGGCCATCGCCACATTTCAAATAAATACAAGTTCTCTCTCTTTACAATTTTCTTTGTTGTCGTTTGCATAAAGTCCAACGTTTTCTTTGAATGATTATATGCATCGACAATAAAATCTATTCACAAACATGCGAAAGTGAGCATACAAAAGTAATTACTAGGCTCTAGGAATTGAGATGACGACGAAGGTCACCAATGCATTCCCATGAGCATGATCGCCACCAGGTGTCACTCACAACAAACCTTCCCGGAGGGTATCGTTAGTCGGCGGTGATTCCACTCAACTAAATCATGTTACATGGGTCTTGAGCAATAACATTTCATCCCCAGTCGAGGTATTTATCCCCAACAGAATATCTCTCAACAATTCCCCTTTTCCCGGACATCGGTATCGGACACGAACTTGGTCAGATAGTGCATCGGAGGAAACCCACGTCTTTTATTCCCCAACCAAAGATTTCAACGGGCTCCAGATTCTTCTAACCCGGTCTCCCAGCAACTATCAAGTACTCTTCATCAAGATCTACACGCAAGATCCCCAGTGGAGTACCTCCTAGACTCGGTCAGATAGTGCATCGGAGGAATCAAGGTTATCTTTCTTCTCAGGGTTTCCATCCGTTTCATCCCAAACAGAAGTCAGAAATCTCCAAGAAGAACATCCACATCTTCTTCAAGATGGATATGTTTTGAAATACCACAACATCTATCATTCATACATTACTCATAAAAGTCATAATATATGCATATGTCATTCATACATTGTCATGCATCATACTTTGCATCAAACTAACGATATTCTATCAAAGTTTCTCTGTTTTTCCAGCAGTGCAAATCATACGAAACAAAGCGGTCCGGGATTAATGCGAGCAGACGAAAACTATACGAGCGACCGCGGCGTTGTCCTCCGACAATAGATCCGGGTTAATACGAAAGAGCGGGAAAACTATACGAAACGATCACAAGTTATCCTCCGATAACGGGCATTGGATCAATACCCGAAGCACAACAGGGAAGTTATCCACATTTTGCCAACTATTATCTCCTCAGAGTAATCGGCACGAAGATGTATTCTGACCCTCTCTTATTATCAACAGCAACTACAGAGTCTAGCGTACGACTCAGTTGCCTTGGATGGCATCTTAAGCCCATCTCCGACTACTTGTTAACATTTCTCCACTTTCAGAATGCTGCATATTTGGTTAAAAACCTTTTGGCTGAAGATTTTGATATCTATGATTCGGAATGGAATCATTGAGCTCGAAACGAAATGATATCATTGTTCGTTGGAATAAAGTGAATGTCACAGTTCGAATGAAGAATTGGCTCTTGAATGGATCTTTGAAACTTGGAGCTTGAATGGTAATTATGATGATACATGTAAAGCAAGCTTGAAGTGGTAATAGGACGTGTCTACGAAGTGAGTTCGAATCGAAATAGCGCATTTGAAATTCAAATCTGGAGGATAATTGGAAGTTAGAATATATCTGTTGGAGGCGGTTCGAAGGCAGCGTGGAGGCTAGTAACACACAGTGTCCTACATGTTAAAGCGTGGCAAGATCTTACAAGTCGAGACCGTTATGGTGAAATAGTATAAATAAGTCTTAGTGTTAGGATTTCGTGTGTCATATCTATTGTACAAAAATTGATAAACATTCAAAATACCACATGGCTAGGGAAACGAATGCTCGAATGATGTACGTATGATTGCACCAAAACTTTTATTATTTAATAATGCATCTTTATCTTTTCAGTTTATCTTTATCCTGCATCAATGTCTTTTAAATTCTTTACATTCAAAGTCATTTAACTTTCCTTGCATTCAAACGTTTTCTTCCATTTCGAAATCCTTTACTTTTCTGAAACTTTTACATTAACACTCTTATTTTCCAGAAAGCTTTTACATACTTGTTTTTACATTCTTGTCTTTTACATTTTATGCCTTTACTTTAAAAAGTCTTTTACATTTAAAAGTCATTTAAGCATTCCTGCACTTACATTTCTTCTGTAAATTGAATCTTTGTTTATTTACTCATTCAAGTCAATATTATGTTTCTTTATTTAATCATGGCATTAAGTTACTGAATGCCGTGATCGAAATACATTGGACTTATATAAAAATACTCTAAATACAAGTCTTAATTATGAACATTTATTTTGTTATTAATTCTATCCAAACGACCAATACCCCATAGGATCAATCTAGTCGATCCTGCAAGTTACGGAGGAATTGAATAACAATTATAGCTTATTTGATAGTTTGGAAGACTAGCGGTTGTTTCCTTTGAAATCCTTGTGAACAAATTGCACGCCCATGGGACTCATTGGTCGTTACAAATTAAAAATAAGGATTATAAGACATAACTATTATAAAAGGTCCTACGAGTAAACAAAGTTCATTGGTATATGCTGTAAGTGGTAGATTAACTAATAGTAACCAACCCTTACCGAAGAAAGCGAAATAATAGGATGTCTAATCCAAATAATCAACAAGGGAACAACGCCCCACGGACAGGCACTAATCGTCTATTTCGGCGGGAGCGTCGGTAGCGATCCTTGAATGCGATCGATTGCATCTTGACGATAATATAGCCACGAGCGGAACAAGTGGCATGTCCACAAACAATTCGACCTAGGAAATATAAGGACCATTGGTCATCTTGGGGATCTGTCCCACAAAGTGGGCACAAACCCATTCGCTACCCACCACCAACTAGACCACAGTTTCGATAGTAATAGACCCAATCCCTTATGGGATGCCAACATCTTTTATGGCGAGGTTTACAAACTTCGACTTGAACCGTCACCACAATTAGGGTCGGGTTCTGGGGCTAACCAATTCATGACAAATAACCAAGGGTCAGTAGGTTATAGTGCATTGCCTATCCTAACCACAGAAAATCAGATAGCTTTTAGGCAGTTAATGGATGATAGTAACCATAATATGATAGGAGTGTTAGCGCAAACTATGCAAGAAATCTTTGCCCTAATAGTGCAAAATGTAACTGTGACAAACAAAGAAAACGCAGATAATATGAGTCGAATAGCAGATTTCTTCGCTCCGCCGGAGAGGCGTAGGCAGAACCAGGCATTGGTTCGAGCGAACATACCTATCATCGAACAAGTTGCTGATGACCCACCTTATAGGCCAGTTAGAGAGGGGGTTAATTTGGGGGCAAGGGCACAAAGGGTAGATGCCCCAGTGATTCGAGAGAACCACAAAGGGGATTAATAGAACCACTAGCAAGGGTCGAAAGATTAGATTCCCCAGTGATTCGAGAGGAACCACCAAGGGGAATGATGGAACCAGGGGCAAGGGTCGAAAGATTAGAAGCCCCACTGTTTCGAGAAGAACAACCTAGAGGAGTTGTCATGGTGGGTCGAAACCAAGATCTTGATCGATCGTCCATAGAGTTCGAAATGACAATATCTTGGCGAAAATAACCTAACCACCATGATAGAGGATTATGGCCCAAAACGGTATAATCTGGGTTAGAAGGCCAAATTATGCCTCCCTATAGTAGATTATGTCATGCATCTTGATTTACCAAGGGATACAAGATTCCTAAGTTTACAAAGTTTCTTTGGAGATACTAATGAGTCAACATTGAACATATAGCGGATATCGGCGAAGCGGAGACATAGCAAATAGTGAGAACCTTAGAATTAAATATTTCCCTAGTTCCCTCACTAAAAATGCTTTCACATGGTTTACCACTTTGCCTCCTGGATCAATAGACACCTGGACCCTCTTGGAGAGGTTATTCCATGAACAATTCTATATAGGACAATCCAAGATAAGTCTAAAGGAACTAGCAAGTGTTAAGAGGAATTTTACTGAACCCATAGATGAGTACTTAAATAGGTTTAGACTCTTGAAATCTAGATATTTCACAGTAGTTCCTGAACATGAGTTAGTCGAAATGGCCGCTGGTGGCCTGGACTATTCTATTCGAAAGAAATTAGATACACAATACTTGAGGGATATGGCTCAGTTAGCAGATAGGGTTCGACAAGTCAAAAGACTAAAGGCCGAAAAGGCCAGGGCTTTCAAAAGTAATAAAAAAGAAAGAGTTTCTTATGTCGAAACTGAGGAAGTCGAAGACTATCCTGAATTTGAAGAGGTCGAAATAGATCTCGCTGAGTTGAAACAGGCTCCACCGTACTCCTGTAAACTATTAGTTCCCACCAAAGGGAAAGAAATTGTTGAAAATTAGAAAAGTGATAAGTTCCCAAAGAAGGTATATACCTTCGATGTGACGAAGTGTGATGAGATTTTCGATTTGCTTGTCAAAGATGGCCAATTAGTTATGCCGTCAAATGTCAAAATGCCTCCTTTAGATCAAAGAAAGAAAAGAGGGTTTTGTATATATCATAGTTTTCTAGGCCACAAAACGTCACAGTGTTTTCTTTTCAGGGATTTGATTCAAAACGTAATTAAGGAAGGCAGATTAAAGTTTGCTGACAAACCAAAAATGAAAGTAGATGAAGACCCTCTGGATATTGCAGACACCAACTACTCCGAGCCTTCGAGCATTGGAGAAATAAATATGGTGGAAGCAGACCAAGAGGCCACTACATCGAAAGAGGAAAGCATTGAGAGTGAAAGTTGGGTGCTGGTAGAAGTCAACAATGGAGTCACTGAAGACATCCACAAACAACCGAGACTTCGATCGAACCAGCGCCATCTGTAGTTTGAAGGAATCAGGCTGAGGCCGGGAGGCCGAGGCGAGAGTTGGTACAGGCTACTGAAGGCCTGAGGCTCAAACTAGAGTGAGTCCAGATTACAAAGCAACCCTCCCCTAAGAAAGAGATCTGGGATACCTTGGGTGAACCCAGTGGGAAATTTGATTATCTGGTAAAATACTCTGCCCCAGAGAGTTCGAAAATCCCAATCGAAGACGTCAAGCCCACAGGATGGGGAGACGATGATACAAAAACGGAGGATAGAGATGGTAGCATTTTTCAGAAGAAAGTCTGGGATACCTTAGGGGAACCCAGTGGAAAATTTGATTATGTGGTAAAATACTCTGCCCCAGAGAGTTCAAAGATTCGGATCGAAGATGTCAAACCATCAGGATAGGGAGATGATGTTGAAAAAGGAGAAGATGTGGATGTCAATATGGTGGACGTGGAGAGACCCTGTTCTGAGATGCAGGAAATGGAAAGATACCTCGAAAAAGAAAAAATACAAAATGGAGGATGGCTATGCTGCAGATACCACCCTCAAAGAATATCTCATGCTTGTGCCACAAGGAAATCTTGAAATGATGCTTTGTCAAGATGCAGCATATGCAACAGGAGGATTGCTGCGAGTTCGAAAGGAAACAAAGGGCTCGAACGAGTAAATTGGCGCCAAGACAACCAATTATTTAGATGCTACCCTAGAGTGGGAGAGTTTGTTGGAGTTAAGTGGTTCATTTGTCACAAAGGGCAACCAAGTGCTGATTTTCCCAAGGTGCTCGGCATATGACGAACATGGCTGGAACGTTCGAAACTATCCCCTTCGCCCCATTGGAATCACAAGGAGGTTGGCGGATGAGTCAACGCCGAGGGTAATCATACTCAGCAGACAAGAGGTACTCGAAGGGTGACGTTCAAGATCCTTGCAGAAGTACCAACAGACAAGTGGCTGCAAGTCAGGACCAATAAGGGGAAGGATAAATGGAAAGGCCAGGGAAATGCCGTCACGCCATGGTATATAGGGGCGGTTTAACAACTGCGAAGAGGAAGAAATGAGACTAGAGAATTACAAAGGAAAAACCCCATGTCTAGATCACAATGGCGGCAACAGTAATTCGAAAGGTGAAGAGAAGCCTTGGCAAATAAAGGCGGCTTGACCGAATAAAGAAGTGTCAAGTACCAACAAGCCAATTACAACAAACAATCAACACGAAGATAAACCTCCGATTAGCGAGACTTTTCTCAAACACAACAGAGAATCGAAAGAATATACTCCAAGTCGAGGAAGAAGGCGAGGATATCTGACAGATAACCGAATCGGAGGAGTCATCACTCAATTTAAACTACAACCGGTATCTACTACCATCGAGCTTGGCCAGAGACCAAAATCGAAGAGCATGAGGAAGAGGATACCATAGACTTGATGAAGCACGCAGTTTGCTACTATGTAATGGATAGCGGTGCGGTCGAAGAGCGTAACGCATTCTTGAGCACCCAGGCCAACAATGAAGAATCATTTGAAGCCATTGTTCATTCGAGCAAAGGTGGAGCCCATGGGGTGAACAAGGTCTTAGTGGATGGAGGCGCTGCAGTTAATCTAATGCCTCAATTCATCTGAAAAGTTAGGAATTCAAGAAAGTGATGTCAAACCACACAACATGGTCCTATCCAACTATGAAGGAAAGTAGGTCAAACGTTAGGAGTGGTGCAAGTGGATTTAACCGTTGGATCGAGGCTGGCCCACCATGTTCATGGTGATCGAGCGAGGCCAATTATAACTTCTGCTAGGAAGAGTGGATTCATGGCGTAGGAGCGGTTCCTTCGTCAATGCACCAGCAGTTAGTTCGGAGAGAAGATGGTATAGTGGAGAATATCGGCGGACCAGAGTTACTTCATGACAAGTCAATTTGGTCAACAAAAGGAATTATGACAAGTACACACGAATAGCCCTTGTACCCTAGTGACGAAATGAGCGAAACAAGGGATGCCCACTACTATATGACCCTTCGCCATGATGGCATGTCTTTGGGACAGAAAAATAATTAAGGGGCGAAGAGTCGAAGGCACTTGCAAAGGCCACCAGTGGGAGTTCGACAATCCTGCTTGAGTCCTCCTTCTTTGAAAGGATTTCGCCTATGGTGAGAATGAATGGAAAGCGGCCGGTGAAATATATAATATAGTTGAAGTAAATGAAATGAAAGGAATGGTTCGAAAGATTCACCACGTGAAGAAAACGAAATAGATCAAAGGCTTGATGCCATATATGACAAAGAATCCTTGGGCTTGAGAAGGATCCTACCAACTCGCGCCAAAATGTTAGCGCATGATCCGCTCGAGGTGAATTTGGGGATGATAACACAAAGAGAATAACCTACATAAGCACAAAACTCATTGAAGTTTCAAGCAAGAGGTGATCGAAGTCCTCAAGAAAACAAAGATTGCTTTGCGTGGGATTATGACGAAATGCTGGTTTGAAGAGAGTTAGTGGAGCAGACTCCCAATTAAGGATGGCAAGAAGCCCATCAAGCAAACTCCCGGAGATTCGCATAGCAGGTGCTCACAAAGATCAAAGGCGAGGTCGAAGGTTCTTCGTTGCAAATTCATCACCACAAGGTATGTCGAATGGTTAGCAAATATAGTACTGTTATTAAGAAAAATGGTTCTCGAGAATATGCATAGACTTTAGGGATTTAAATCGCAACCCCAAAGATCAATACTCTATGCATGGCGAGATGTTAATAGACTACTGCTGCGAGGTTGAATACCTAAGTATGCTAGATGGATACTGGTTATAACCGATTTTTATTCAAGAAGATGTTGCTAAGACAACATTTCGTTGCCCAGGAGCCTTAGGCACCTATGAATGGGTAGTGATGCCTTTTGGTTTAAAAAATGCTGGGGCAACTTACCAAAGAGCAATGAATTCCATTTTTCATGATTTTATTGAGACATTTATGCAGGTGTACATTGATGATATAGTCATCAAATCTATCTCTGCAGAAACCCACCTGCATCATTTGAGCCAATCATTCGAAAGAATGAGAAAACATGGCTTAAAAATGAACCCCCTTAAATGTGCATTTTTATGCGGTGGAAATTTCCTGGGCTTTGTGGTTCATAAAAAAGGAATTGAGATCAACCAGAATAAGACCAAAGCCATCATGGAGACTAAAGCACCCACATCGAAAAGGGAGTTGCAATCTCTGCCGGGGAAGATTAATTTTCTCAGAAGGTTCATTTCGAATCTAAGTGGGAAAACTCAAGCTTTCTCTCCACTACTTCGTTTGAAGCAAGGCCAAGCCTTCGAGTGGAACGAAGCACATCAGAGGCCTTGACAAGATTAAAGATATCTCTCACCTCTATCTTGTCTCCACCTTCATGGGGGAAGCCCATGAGATTATACATATCTGCTTCTGAATTTACTATAGGTAGTATGTTAGTATAAGAAGATAGTAATGGCATCGAAAGAGCCATATATTATTTAAGTAGGGTGTTGAATGATGCAGAAACTAGATATAGTAATATAGAAAAGTTGTGTCTTTGTTTATACTTTTCTTGTATGAAACTTAAGTATTATATAAAGCCTGTTGATGTTTATGTTTCATCTCATTTCGATGTTATCAAACACATGCTTTCAAAACCAATAATGCATAGCAAGAGTTGGTAAATGGGGTTTAGCCTTGACAGAATATTCTTTGACTTTCATGCCTTTAAGAGCTGTGAAAGGTCAAGTGATTTCTGATTTCATTGTGGACCATTCATTGGTCGAAAAGCCTATCATGGGTTACGTCGAAATGCAGCCTTGGAAATTATACTTTGATGGTTTGACCCACAAAGAGGGCAGTGGTGTTGGAGTTCTCATAGTTTCTCCTGAAGGAATTCCAACAAAATTCAAGTATAAGTTAGATGGTCCTCGTTGCTCGAACAACGAAGCTGAGTACGAAGCACTTATCGTTGGACTTGAAGCTTTGTTGGAATTGGGGGCAACTAGAGTCGAAATTAAAGGTGACTCAGAGTTAGTGGTCAAGCAGATAACAAAGGAATATAAATGCATAAAGGAGAATCTGATGACATACTTTGTCATAGTTAATAGGCTACTCAAGAAATTCGAATACATGGATATTCAACATATACCCAGAATAGAAAATCAAGAAGCAAATGACTTAGCACAATTGGCTTCAGGGTATAAAGTTTCTGCCAAAAACTTTGAGGATTTGGTCGAAATTAGAGGTAGGGTTATGGCTACCAGACTCATACCATCAGATTTAGAAAATATTAAATTGGGATGTGGTGATAAAGATGGATTCGAAGTATTAGCCATAAATACCTTATCAGATACAGATTGGCGAAGTCCATTAATAGCATACTTAAAAAATCCAACATTAAATGTTGACAGGAAAATAAAATATAGAGCATTATCATATGTCCTCATGGGAAATGAATTGTTCAAAAAGACCCAAGAAGGCGTATTACTTAAATGCTTAGGAGAAAGTGAGGCATATTTAGCATTATCAGAAGTCCACAATGGGGCATGTGGGGCACATCAAGCAGGCCATAAAATGAAATGGTTGCTATTTCGATATGGGATGTACTGGCCCAGTATGCTCAAAGATTGTATAGATTTTGCTAAAGGGTGTGAAGAATGCCAGAAACATGCAGGGATTCAACATGCTCCTGCAAGTGAGTTGCATTCGATCATTAAACCATGGCCCTTCAGAGGATGGGCATTAGATTTAATAGGAGAAATCAATCCTGCTTCATCTAAAGGTCAGAAATACATCTTGGTGGGAATAGACTACTTTACCAAGTGGATTGAAGCAATACCATTAATAGCTGTAGATCAAGAGGCTATTATTGAGTTCATACAGAAACAAATTATCTATAGGTTCGGATTGCCAGAAAGCATCACCACAGACCAAGGTTCTGTATTTACTGGTAGAAAGATGCAAGAGTTTGCCCAAGAAATGGGGTTTAAATTGCTAACATCAACACCATACTATGCTCAAGCAAATGGTCAGGTCGAAGCAGCCAATAAAGTAATAATAGGTTTGATAAAGAAACATGTTGGTAAAAAACCAAGAAATTGGCATAAGACTTTAGACCAAATACTATGGGCCTGTAGAACATCTCCTAAAGAGGCTACTAACACCACACCTTTCCAACTAACATTTGGTCATGATGCAGTCTTACCAGTAGAAATTCATCTACAATCAGTTCGAATTCAAAGACAAAATGAAATCCCATCTTCTTTATATTGGGAAATGATGAAGAATGAGTTAGTTGAATTGGATGAAGTTAGGTTGCATGCATTGGAAATCCTTATGAGGCAAAAGGAAAGAGTAGCCAGGGCATATAACAAAAGGGTGAAAGGTAAAATATTCAGTACTAATGACTTAGTTTGGAAAGTTATACTGCCCATGGACAAGAAGAATAAAGCGTTAGGTAAATGGTCACCTCATTGGGAAGGACCTTTTCGAATAATGAAAACTTTTTCAAATAATGCGTATGAAATCGAAGAGTTGGAAGATGATAAGCGAATCCTAAAGGTAAATGGGAAATATTTAAAGAAATATAAGCCACGCCTGCGGGAGATTTGAATATTAACAACGTAATCATAATAATATAAAGAAATGCCAAAATGGTGATTTAACTTGCCAAAATAGCGTTGTTTAAGGTGTTACAGACAAACATTGAAATACAAGATTCATTAAACAAACAAATTTTCAGAAATGGGTATTGTTCCTTAATCGATCGAAGATACTCCGATAAGACTCAAGCCTTTGTTGAGTGAAGCGCTTGGCTCCTTCTAGGATAGCAACTTCACCCTTAAATTGCTCAGCTGCTTCAGTCTCTGCAAGTCCTTTATTAAGGAGCTCTTCGAATCGATTGCCAAAAGTGTTGGTTTCATATGCCATCTGTTGCTGTTGGGCCTCCTTAATTTTACTTTGAAGTTCTAGAATCTGTTTCTCCCAGAGAAGAATAGATTGAGCTCGAAGTTCATAATCAGCTTTAGCTTGCTGGATATGTATGGCGTGCTCTTCAGCTTCTTTAGAAAGCTTCGAAGCATGCTCATAAGCAGCGTCCATTGTAGCTCGCTTCTCTTGAACCTTATTGGTAGCAGATTCATCTTGGAGGAAACACCCAGTCACGTTGTCTATTAAAGATTGAAGTTCGAAAAGAATGGTGCTAACTTCCAGAGAACAGTTGGTGAGGTCGACTTGGTTGAGAAGTCCCTTCATGATAAAGCAGGTTGTACTGTCTTTCTTGAGTACTTCGAATAAATCCACATCCAGGATTGTTTTCCTAATCTTGTGAAGAAGTACAACCCTATCATCGGAAGGCGTTGAATCAGATTCGAACCGGCCGACCTTGGGAAGGAGTATCTCTCTGAGCCAGTTTAGCCTTCATGTACCCAATAGGGTCAGTTCGTTTTAAAAGGGCTAACTCTTCTTCAGCTGTTTGACGTTGAGAGGACTCAGGAAGTTCCATGCGCAATGGAGTCACATCCATTTCGACTTCCATTGGCTCATTGGTAGGAGCACCATCACCTTCATTATTTTCTTCCTCATCATCTTCTTCATCACCAACTAGGTCCACTACTTCGATGTCATCGTTTTCATTACTATGATTATCAGACTCCGTTCCATCACTCGAACCGTCTTGAGCATCTTCTCCTCTTTCGTCCTCAGATCCTTCCTCGCTAGAATCTTCGCTCTCTTGAGAGGCATTGTCTTTTTCCTCTTCAGCTTGAGTTGCCTTTTTACTCTCTTGAGGGATTTCGAGAGGGGATTTTTGTTGAGAAGTTTCTGGAGGCACCTCCTCAGCAACTTCAGGTGTTGGTTCATTTGTTTCCTTAAGAGGAGGCGAAGTGCCTTGGTCATCTGGATGTTCAGAAGCCCCAGTTGGAACCGCCATATTGGAGGAGCCTTTGTTCTGCACCAGATTACTTGAATCTCCATGAGGAGAAGAATGGATCGGAGCAGCTGTTTGTGGGGGAGGAGGCGAAGTAGTCGGGACTGGAGTTGAATCATCCTACACAAATAAAGAAAGATTAGAAACTTACAACTAAGGTACGAATAACCATTTTTTGAAGAATTCGAAGTGAATTCACCTGTGGATTGTCTGAAGATATATTACTGTCTATATGTTCCAACATTACGTTGGAGGTCGAAGGTGGATTTTTGGATTTTTGGAAGGGAGCAACATCCCTGGAATCAAGTCCAGAGACGTTAGTATCCTTTGAAATGTCTTTCTTTTGCTTCTTCTTCGAAGCCGTTGGTGAACTTTCCCCAGTCTTGAGAGTCTTCCCACTGGTACTAGGCTTTCGCTTCTTGAGAGTAGTTGGTGGGAGTTTATTAGTCTGAAATAGTGCAAACATAAGTTAGACTTCAATCATAAATTCAAGTCCATTCAAAATACCAAAATAAACTAATTACCTTTGGAGTCGGAGCAATTGTTGGAGTTGGAGCAATTGTTGGAGTTGGAGAAATGATTGGAGTTGGAGTGATGGTTGTTGTTGTTGTTGTTGTTGTCTCAGGAGTGATTGTTGAAATTTTCTGGGGCACATTTTTATCAGCTTCGATAGTTGGCTGGGAGCTACTTCCTTCCTTGGTCTTCGACGCAACAGTTTTTATTCTGATGGCTGAAAATCGAAACAATTAAGACGAAATGTTAAAATAAAGAAAGTAAGAATTATTTGGGGATTTCCCAAGCATTCGCACCTGCGCCTTCATTCGAAAGAATCGACATGGCAGAAAGGTCATAGCGAAGATGCCCTGGGAAATTATGAAGCCAATGTCGAGCCCATGTCACAGTCTCAGATGGCTTTAGTTTCCTTTGAGATTTGTATTTGAACATCTCTTTGCAAGTCAACCACCAAGGGTATGGGGGAAACCAAGCCAAAGCCAGTTCTGAGGTAGGTAATCTAGGAAACTTAGGTGGGTGCATTTCGAGTGCCAACCTATACCTATCCTCAGGTGACAACCCTGAAGGAATTCTGAACTTAGAGACTTTTTCTTTAAATTTTTCCTTCAAGGTTTGGGACGTTCGATACATTGTGGACTCCAAGCGTGTGGGGTCATAGGTAGTTTCGAAGTAATTCTGAAAAGCTTTAATCTCTTGAGCATGAGTGAACATACCTTTCGTCTTATGTACCTGCACATCGAACGCAGCGGTTAGTTTCTTTTGGATGGTGAGAGTATCAAACATATAAGTCTGGTAGAATTTAGTCCACCAATCCAGAAAACCCTTTGATGAAAAATGAGTTGGTTCAAAAGAAATTAATTCGAACTGGGCAAACTCTTGATATTGTTCCTGCTGCAGTTTAGCTTCTCTGGCCTTGAAAGTTCGACCGGAGGTAATAGCGCTCTAGGTTTGGAAAAGGGGTTCAGGAATTAGTTGACATAAACCAAATTGTCTCGAAACGAAGTTGGGTTGATAGGCAAATAGAAGGATTTGGTTCTTGGTCAGAGTGATTCTTGAGGAGATTAGTCTCGGGAGCAAGAAGGCTTTCCAGAGGTCTTGGATCTCTTTACTCTTAGCAGCCTCCGAAAGGGACATGGTGAACCATGATGGTCCATGGGTCCTCGAAGCGAAAGGTGCCATAGTCTCTTCGAACTTATGCTTTTGGAGAAGAGCATAATATATTGTGAGAATAGAACACGGAAATCGACCTTATCATCACTTGAGTCGGTCTCCTTAGCCTTGTGCCTTCAACATTTCAATCCGCTATTTACGGATCTTGCTCAACAATGGTATCGGTGGAGAGTGAAGATTCGAACATGGCATTTAGCCATAACGGAGCAACCGAAGGGACCAGCTAGCAAGATATTCTTAGGGTGTGAGATTTGGGGCTAAAACGGTGATCTCAAACTTTCATAGAGATCAACGGTAATAGTTCACTCAAACAAACTCTCTTTTTCGTGTAAATCCCTTGCTAGAGGAATAAACCTACTGGCTACTTGTAGTGACCTACTGCAAAATACATATTTCGATAACCAAAGGGTGAGGAAAGCAATATGCTCTACGTTTGATACACTATCACCTTCAGTGTGATAATGACTGATAAACTTGGAGAAGCTAGCCAACTTGACGTCGAAGTCAATAATGCTTGAATGGTCTTCAGAATCAGGGATATCTGTTTCTCCTACCAGTGATAAGCCTGTGATAGCGGTTATATCGAAGAATGTAGGTGTGATCATTCCTCCGGGAAGGTGAAAGGTATTATAAGTACTATCCCAAAAGTACAAGGACGCAAATAGCAGAGGGTGTGTAACACCCCATCTAAATACCCCGAATATATTAATTAACTTAATATTAAAATCAGCTTTAATCAGAGTTAACACGGACAATGAGGGATGTCACAATTATTAGATAAATAAAACTTCAATTAAACAGTAGCCATGCTACACTGAGGATCAACATTCAGACAATTCAGTCACATTAATACCATGTCTTACACAGCGGAAAAAGAACATCAAAACCAAAACGGAATAATCCAATCATTATTATTCCCAACAGAATTTAAAGGGACAATTAAACAATATTTAATTCCTCAACTAACGTTCCCCAGTGTTACAATCTAATCAGAGCATGACACTGACACGCGGACTTAAAAGATAAGCTCTAGAGCCATCCTCACCAACTCCTCAGCTGCTAACTTTTAATCTGAAATTGTAAAGTAAGGGTGAGACTTCTCATAATTAAAACATATTATCAGCTCCTCATTTAACAATATATTACAAGCATATCATTTCACCCACTTAACACAACTCAGAATTCAACATACAACCATATTCATATAAGTCATCATGCATAATCAATAGACAACAAAAGAATTGCAACACTGGAAGACATCCTAACATGTTACAATTCCATACAAACACAAATGCTGACTCGAATGCATGCGGTACCGACACGTGACCAAGTCACCCAACACTGATCCATCGTCAACCGGATACAGTACCATTGATTCGTCCATAACCACTCGGACACGAATCCAGCCTAACCACCCATCCTCACTCGGGTATCGGTTATCGGCAATCCAAGTCAAATTCCGCACAATGGGAATTAACTTCACCAAACAATGCATATGCACGCACATCACTAGCATGCAACATCAATCAGTCTATGTAATACATCAATTTAACATAACTGAATCAACCAATCAACATGATATTTCAATCAATCAACATGATATTTCAATCAATCATGCATACAAATAAACAGTCGCATAAACATGCTTTACATCCACACACTATCAGTATATCCATAACACAGGATCTCTGCTACATACACATCCATACTCATCAGTCAAAAGTCACCTATCCCGGAATTTGGCTCGTTTTCAAAATAATTTCAAGTTTTGGAAAATATTTTAATTTCATAAAATAGAGCTTTAAATTTAGGAAATAACGTCCAAAACGGCGCTCAAAACGGACTTACGGTTTAAAAGTTATGAATTTCCAAAGTTTGACATTTTTCAAAAAAATAAAGCAGAACCCGGTTCCTACATATACAGGAACCGGTTCCTGCTGAAGTTCAAAAACAAGCTTCTGGAAAAATGTATGGGAACCCGGTTCCTACCCATACAGGAACCGGTTCCTGAGTGTATTTTTCAAGTTTTTATAAATTTTTCAAAGTGGAACCCGGTTCCTCCCCACTGGGAACCGGTTCCCACGTACCAAAAAGTCATTTTCTGCATTTTTGACAGCATTCTTCCATTCTAAACCCAATCCACACATACCCATACGAATTCCAACATGGAAAACACTAAAACACATCCAATTTGCATCATTATCACATCAAACAACATATTTCCATCATTTCTATTCAATAACTGACACCTTAATCGATTCCAACCTATATTCTGACACAATCCGACACAGATAGGTATACATCCATGGAAACCTAGGAATTCCTAAACCGAAATTTCCTAACATGCTATGATCTATAATATTAAAATCAAAACCTATAATAAGCAATAATCAATCGAAATCACCCCTTACCTTGTGGGTTCTTCGAATTCTGACACCTTAGGTCTTCTTCCTCCTTTTCTCCTCTTCTCAATTCCACGTACAGTGAGTTTTCTCCAAAAAGATCCTTTTTTCCTCTTTTCCTTCTTTTATTCCTTTTATTATTCTAACATAATAAAAATAACATAATTAATGTGAGTAGAGCCTTTTACTCCTCACACCCTCACTTTATTCATCACACCACCAATAAACCCACTTCCATTTAATTTAATTGACTTCCAATAATCCAAAATATTAAATATTACATTCCTAATTAAATTAATAATTAAAAATCGTAATTATTTAATAATCGATTTATTTGGGGTGTCACAACTCTCCCCCTCTAAAAGAGTTTTCGTCCTCGAAAACATAACCTAGACGAACAGTTCGGGATATGAGTCCTTCATCTGACTCTCCAGTTCCCATGTGACATTTCCATCTGCTGGTCCTCCCCAAGCCACTCTTACCAATGCGATCTCTTTGCCTCGCAACCGTTTCAACTCTTTCTGATCAAGGAGATACTTCAGGCCCTTATGATCACTAATACCTCAAACCGAGAACCATATAAATAATGCTTCCCCAACTTCAAAACAAATACAACAGCTGCCAACTCTAAATCACGAGTCGGACAACTCCTTTCATGCCCTTTCAATTGTCGTGAAGCATAAGCCACAACCTGCTTATCTTGCATCAACACACCACCTAATCCCATTAATGATGCGTCACCGTACACAACAAAAGATCGGATTCGGCAAAATGAAGATCGGAGCACTAGTCAACCTCCTCTTCATCTCTTGAAATCCTTCCTTCCAACTATCACGTCATGTTTGACATCATTTCCAATATCACTAACAAATATCCCTCTTATTCAACCACTATAATCCCACACGATCCATTGCTATCGGGTTAAGAATGCACCAGCTCAGCTCACTTCTTACCCCCTTCACTCTAGGATACATGATTTATCACTTCATTACACTGCAACACAATTATAAGAACCTCCACCGAACCGCAATGTTCCCAACATTTATACACGACGCCAGTACCACGAGGCTACGTTCCAACGATCGAGCTTGCAAATTAATACATCTATTATAATGGATGTAACATCAATAAGACATAGAACCCTTCACCTAACAATTCTAT
The DNA here is from genome assembly GCA_021764765.1 of Vicia sativa. Lineage (NCBI taxonomy): Eukaryota > Viridiplantae > Streptophyta > Magnoliopsida > Fabales > Fabaceae > Vicia > Vicia sativa. Next base: position 44,588,295 of record CM038796.1, on the reverse strand, counting down.
TTTGAAATTTCTAATAGTTTCATAAACTCCACACCTTCTAACGTTTAATTTGTGACTTCCAAAAATCATACTCGCATAACCAAGTGCATCACATTACGCTTTCGCTATGCGACTCTGATTATTTACCTTAAGTCATTATCTTCATTTGATTCTCATGAACTACCAGCTCTACAAGTTTCATATTTATCTTTAGACTCTCTTTAATATCTACCAAAAAAATCATTGTTCACCTTTTTACATTCTAAACCTTCCACTCTGCGGCTTCAACTCGCATACACACTCAAGTCGCCGACCTGCTGAATAATTTCCAAGTCTTTTTCATAGCCCTTTTCCTCTTAGTTTCATACGAACTGATGAACTACTATCCTCTCAATAGAACGTCAACCACTTCACACACTATCAAGCTTGCAAGATGAGTCTATTCAATCCAACACGATCCCGTCTATTATCAACAAGAGATTAAGGGTGATCAGTTCCTCAATTTGTCAATAGATAGCCGGCAATCACAATGGAGTATAGACCACCGTACCAAACTATAATAGCGTTCCTTTAGAACTCGTGCTCGAAGTCACCCAAGCACCATGGTCCAATCATCTTCTTTTAAGGTTCACAACTTCTTCCACACTTATTTCTCATCTGATATCGACGATGAGATACCATCGATCAAACAATTTACATAATCTTCTTCACCCTCACTTAGCATCACACAAATGTTAAGTATTTTTCCCACTCATGAAATTCTAACATACCAAATACACCATAACTCATTTTGTTTCCATTTGAAGTTCTTATCCATACAGAGAACTCTAACGACATTCACAACTCTTAGTCTCCCTTTAAATCTCATAACATCTAGGATCCATATATGTTCAGTCTGAATCTTATTTCAAATGCAATCTCGGTAATACATCTCCTCATATGATCGGTAAAAGAAACTTCCAACATTTTCTTAACACATGTCAATATTTTGACATCTTAAACATGATTGCATTTCCTATCGAATTTATTTTTCCTCTAACATCACTTATCTTTTCCTCAGAAGCTAACGTCACTTATTCATCCTCAATCGACTTAAGTTGCATCTCTAATACTTTCGCATTCTTACTAATACCAACATCTCATTCATTAAGAATATATCATTCTTGACCTCGTCTCAAATAAACTGCGACTGTTACTGGTTATATCCATAAAATCTTCTAATACCCGCAACTAATTTTAGATTTTCCCACTACAAACACTACGTCAGCCTCAGGTGGGTCTACCGCATTACCGTCACTTGAGATAACATGATAAAGAAAACACATATCCTCATACCGTAATATATATCATGAAAACTTAACAAAATTCTACTCCCTTTCAAAGTTGGAATTCCCTCACAACATTCAACATGCCTATACCGAATTCTAGAAGCTTCTCTCTAACTATCTTCATCCTTAACCTGACCATGAAGGTAAGTTAACCTCAATTCGACTTTACTGCAGGTATACTTTCCAATCAATTGATCCATCAAATCACCAATAATTTGAAATAGATATTTAGTCTCAACCACCACTTAAATCAGTTATCAGAAATCCACACGCAATTCGTGCTACTTTCTTTCTCCTTGACTAAGGAAATTAGAGCTCCCCAAACAATACACTTGGTTTTACAAATCTATTTCTTTGCACATCTTCCAATAGCTTCTTCAATTTCCTAACTCTAAAGTTGACGTCTTGTATGGTGTCATAAAAACGAGTTTTGTACCAAGAACGACATCAGTAACAACTCTGATTCTCCTCAAACATCACTACATGATAAATAAATTACTTCCAGGTGCTGGAACCACTTTTAAAACAAAGTTCATCACATTATCTTTCCAACGCTTCAAACGGAACTCAAATCAGACATCCAAAACTCAAGTTATGAATCTTACAAGTTTTCGGGAAAAAAATGTTGTCAGCTTCAGGAAATCAATTCCCTGGGATAGGTAATCGATTTCCACCTTGTGAGAGTGAAAAATCCCAAAACATCATAGAATACAAAATTTGAGATCCTAACTTCAACATACCGCAACACACATCATTCACCATGATTAATTACGTCAAGTTACAACTCCAATAACTAATTCACACAATTGCATACTTTATATCAACCATTGACACTGACACAATTAATCTTTTCAAGAACACAAAGAGGTAACTCACACAGACAGCTCCACAATCAACCGGAAGTGTTGCAACATTCAACCACACCAGCTTCGTCTTTTAAGAGTCATCCTTCTTAATTACCAAATATCTTCTAGGCCAACAATATGCATCGACTCATCAAAACGATTCATAATTACTTGGTTTAACTTCAAACATTCGACCAAATGATAATTTCAAGCTGATCTAACATCTTACTCTAACGACAAGTCGCTACTATTCCCAGGAAAACATCAGAACTCCCACCCAAATGGGACATCATTATCCATAACATCGTCCTCCACTCCCAGTGATGCGAACAACACACGTACTTAATTGTTACTCCTTAAGAGAACTTTATCTGACCGTTATACTGAATTTCTTGAATTCGTAATCCCTCCGAGGAAACTACGATCTAACCAACATCTGCACTCATGTAACCAATAGCACATCGATCCAACTCTTCACACCAGAACATCTCAGAGAAGTAAAGTTTCTCCCCCACTTGCTTCTAAACCACTCCTGCAATCCGGTAGTTAGGAAAAACAAGCCGATCCGGTGTTTCACACATATCGTATACAAAGGAATAATGACATTAAGACTGGTCACAACGACCGACTATGCTCTGATACCACTATTGTAACACCCCATCTAAATACCCCGAATATATTAATTAATTTAATATTAAAATCAGATTTAATCAGAGTTAACACGGACAATGAGGGATGTCACAATTATTAGATAAATAAAACTTCAATTAAACAAGAGCCATGCTACCGAGGATCAACATTCGATAATTCGGTCACATTAATACCATGTCTTACGGTGGAAAAAGAACATCAAAACCAAAGCGGAATAATCCAATCATTATTATTCCCAACAGAATTTAAAGGGACAATTAAACAATATTTAATTCCTCAACTAACGTTCCCCAGTGTTACAATCTAATCAGAGCATGACACTGACACGCGGACTTAAAAGATAAGCTCTAGAGCCATCCTCACCAACTCCTCAGCTGCTAACTTTTAATCTGAAATTGTAAAGTAAGGGTGAGACTTCTCATAATTAAAACATATTATCAGCTCCTCATTTAACAATATATTACAAGCATATCATTTCACCCACTTAACACAACTCAGAATTCAACATACAACCATATTCATATAAGTCATCATGCATAATCAATAGACAACAAAAGAATTGCAACACTGGAAGACATCCTAACATGTTACAATTCCATACAAACACAAATGCTGACTCGAATGCATGCGGTACCGACACGTGACCAAGTCACCCAACACTGATCCATCGTCAACCGGATACAGTACCATTGATTCGTCCATAACCACTCAGACACGAATCCAGCCTAACCACCCATCCTCACTCGGGTATCGGTTATCGGTAATCCAAGTCAAATTCCGCACAATGGGAATTAACTTCACCAAACAATGCATATGCACGCACATCACTAGCATGCAACATCAATCAGTTTATGTAATACATCAATTTAACATAACTGAATCAACCAATCAACATGATATTTCAATCAATCAACATGATATTTCAATCAATCATGCATACAAATAAACAGTCGCATAAACATGCTTTACATCCACACACTATCAGTATATCCATAACACAGGATCTCTGCTACATAGACATCCATACTCATCAGTCAAAAGTCACCTATCCCGGAATTTGGCTCGTTTTCAAAATAATTTCAAGTTTTGGAAAATATTTTAATTTCATAAAATAGAGCTTTAAATTTAGGAAATAACGTCCAAAACGGCGCTCAAAACGGACTTACGGTTTAAAAGTTATGAATTTCCAAAGTTTGACATTTTTCAAAAAAAAATAAAGCAGAACCCGGTTCCTACATATACAGGAACCGGTTCCTGCTGAAGTTCAAAAACAAGCTTCTGGAAAAATGTATGGGAACCCGGTTCCTACCCATACAGGAACCGGTTCCTGAGTGTATTTTTCAAGTTTTTATAAATTTTTCAAAGTGGAACCCGGTTCCTCCCCACTGGGAACCGGTTCCCACGTACCAAAAAGTCATTTTCTGCATTTTTGACAGCATTCTTCCATTCTAAACCCAATCCACACATACCCATACGAATTCCAACATGGAAAACACTAAAACACATCCAATTTGCATCATTATCACATCAAACAACATATTTCCATCATTTCTATTCAATAACTGACACCTTAATCGATTCCAACCTATATTCTGACACAATCCGACACAGATAGGTATACATCCATGGAAACCTAGGAATTCCTAAACCGAAATTTCCTAACATGCTATGATCTATAATATTAAAATCAAAACCTATAATAAGCAATAATCAATCGAAATCACCCCTTACCTTGTGGGTTCTTCGAATTCTGACACCTTAGGTCTTCTTCCTCCTTTTCTCCTCTTCTCAATTCCACGTACAGTGAGTTTTCTCCAAAAAGATCCTTTTTTCCTCTTTTCCTTCTTTTATTCCTTTTATTATTCTAACATAATAAAAATAACATAATTAATGTGAGTAGAGCCTTTACTCCTCACCCTCACTTTATTCATCACACCACCAATAAACCCACTTCCATTTAATTTAATTGACTTCAATAATCCAAAATATTAAATATTACATTCCTAATTAAATTAATAATTAAAAATCGTAATTATTTAATAATCGATTTATTTGGGGTGTCACAGGTGGCATAGGTGAAGCTGGTTTCGACAACTTAATTAGATTGTAGATCCCTAGCTCCTCCCACTGATGGAATTTCTTAGTCTCCACCTTAGCAAACCAGTTTTGGTAAGCTATATCAATAGGGCAAGATCGAAACGGTTTAAAATTACTTTTAACATAGTCCAAAATAAAAGGATCTTTTGGGGGAACCACAGGGGTTTCTACGTTTTTCGAAGCAGAGGGTTCATTCACATTCTCAGTTCCTAGCCTAGGGGTTTCCATCTTGTTGAACAAAGGTTTAAAATCATAGCAAACAGGGAAGATAGTCCTGGTGTCTTTCAGGATTTCAAAAACTGTAAGAGGGCCCATTAGGGCAAACCTCTTTCCAGAAGCATTGGTTGGGATTAATACCTGAGAAGAATATAGGAGTTCTTGTTCTTTGGAGATTCCTTGGGGAATAAGCACGGATTGACCTTGGTGAATACCAACTTTGCTTTCCAGGATCGTTCCAGCGTTCTTGTTTTTCTTCTTGGAAATCTTCTTCATCTGGGATGTTGTTGAAGACATTGTTGGAAGTTGTTAAGAACTTAGGGTTTAGACGAGAAGAGAAGAAGAAAAATAGTTCAGAGTGTGGAAAAGATTAAAAGACTAAAGCTGTTTAGTTTTATAGTAAGGAAGGTGAAACACTCATCAACTAAAACTAAGATACGTGGAGGACGTGGGTTGGACACGAAGTGAGGTGGCGTAAAATGAGCATTGGTAATAAGCATGATTAAAGGTAATCATTGTCTTTAATAACCGCACCATACCGTGGCAACTGTTTTGAAGCGGTTCGGAAACCCAAGAGCCGTCGTGACTGACGTAGTGGACATCATATACAGCGTCATGATTGTTCAGAGTCACATCAAAATCTTGTGGATGTGTTTAAAATAAGTATTTCTCAGAAAGAGATTCGAAATACATATTTTAAAGGGGCATTTTGTTGGCTGAAGATTTTGATATCTATGATTCGGAATGGAATCATTGAGCTCGAAACGAAATGATATCATTGTTCGTTGGAATAAAGTGAATGTCACAGTTCGGAATGAAAGAATTGGCTCTTCGAATGGACGTGCTGAAACTTGGAGCTTCGAATGGTAATTATGATGATACATGTAAAGCAAGCTTCGAAGTGGTAATAGGGACGTGTCTGAGAAGTGAGTTCGAATCGAAGTAGCCGAAGCATTTGAAATTCAAATACGAGCGGGATAATTGGAAGTTAGAATATATGCGCTGGAGACGGTTCGAAGACGCGTGGAGGCTAGTAACACACAGTGTCCTACATGTTCTGAACGTGGCAAGATCTTACAAGTCAGACCGTTATGGTCGAAATAGTATAAATAGGAGTCTTAGTGTTAGGATTTCGTGTGTCATATCTATTGTACAAAAATTCAGTAAACATTCAAAATACCACATGGCTAGGGAAACGAATGCTCGAATGATGTACGTATGATTGCACCAAAACTTTTATTATTCAATAATGCATCTTTATCTTTTCAGTTTATCTTTATCCTGCATCAATGTCTTTTAAATTCTTTACATTCAAAGTCATTTAACTTTCCTTGCATTCAAACGTTTTCTTCCATTTCGAAATCCTTTACTTTTCTGAAACTTTTACATTAACACTCTTATTTTCCAGAAAGCTTTTACATACTTGTTTTTACATTCTTGTCTTTTACATTTTATGCCTTTACTTTAAAAAGTCTTTTACATTTAAAAGTCATTTAAGCATTCCTGCACTTACATTTCTTCTGTAAATTGAATCTTTGTTTATTTACTCATTCAAGTCAATATTATGTTTCTTTATTTAATCATGGCATTAAGTTACTGAATGCCGTGATCGAAATACATTGGACTTATATAAAAATACTCTAAATACAAGTCTTAATTATGAACATTTATTTTGTTATTAATTCTATCCAAACGACCAATACCCCATAGGATCAATCTAGTCGATCCTGCAAGTTACCAGAGGAATTGAATAACAATTATAACGCTTATTTGATAGTTTGGAAGACTAGCGGTTGTTTCACCAGAAATCACTGTGAACAAAACCAATATAAACCAATAACTTCATTCAAGGATGAGCACGAAGTCTAACGTACGACTCCCTCCGGATGGCATCTTAAGCCCATCTCCATGCTCCTCTCACTTTCAAGAACATCTACAGAGCCTAGCGTACGGCTCACTCCCCAGCATCGATCTTTCCAGATGGCATCTTAAGCCCATCTCCGTCAGTTCTCCTATTCACACAGCAATCTCGAGTCTAGCGTACGACTCATTCCCCAGCGAAGTTTCCAACCTCTCCAAATGGCATCTGTAAGCCCATTCCCGCGTCATCAGCCAGCTGCGAGTGCAAATTTTCAGGTGTACTCGAGTGTTCAATCATCTTCAACCTCCTGGTCATAAAAGGCGAACATGCCAATCTAACCCTTCCAGTACAAGAAGATTGAACAGGGGCAGCTGTCATACCCCAAAATTTTCCCTCCCATTCCTCATGACTTTCCATACATCCAAACTCAAGGATTCCTCAAGAGTTGATCAGACAAACCCTTTCTTAGACAATCAACCCAAACTAGGGTTTGGCAATTCTCAGATCCAGATGGACTTCCAACATCTCCAATGGTCATCATGCCTCCTCATATGCTTCAAAGACTCTCCATGTCAAGTTTCAAGCCTCACAAGTCAAGTTTCCTCAAACAATTGCTCAGATGGTTGAAAATCAGTTGTATTGGACAAAAAGTCAACTGTGGTCAACATATAGTCAAACTTCCTGATTTTTGGTCAACATCCTCATTTTGAAGTTACATTCATCATTTGATCAAGGGTTGATCATGATTCATCAAGAAAACTCAAGATTTGCTCAAAAGTCAAACTTTCCAAATTAGGGTTTTTTAGTGAAAAGTCAACTTGAACTTTGACTGAGCATAACTTCTTCATACTTTCTCAGAAATTTTTCCACCACCTCTCATTTTGAAGGAAATTCAATTCTGTACAACTTCATGTCTCACAAGAATGTTCAAAAAATGCTTCATTTTGAAGATATGGATCAAAACATTACAGGTCCTTTTCAAAGTCAACAAAAAGTCAACATTTTGTTTTGAAGATTTATTGAGCATGGAAACTCCAATTGAGATGAAACCAAAGAGGTTGGTTAGAGGACACTTAGAGCTTTCTAAAAAGTCCAAGAACACTAAAAAATGTGGAAAATTGAGCAAAATACACATTGCACAAGTTGGGCATTTTTGAAAAGGTGCACAAAGAGAGATACTTGTAAAAATAAAACATTTTGCAAATGGGCCTAGTTTTTCTTCATTCAAACTTGTTCCTTAGACAATTTGGAACATCCAAGCCCAAGGCCACGAATTTTAACTTTATTTTTCTATTTAATTTGGATTTTATTCATTTAAATACAAATTAAATTAAAAAATAAGGTATAAAATCAAAATTAAATGCAAATTGATTTTTTCTCTCATCCTTGAGGTCCAAGCAACTCACCAAAAGCTGTCAATTTCGAAATTGATAAAGATTTGGCAAGAAATTGATTGAAATTGATCAAAAAAGATAAGATTTGATTTTGTACAAAATCAAATAATCTTTGCATTGATTGATGATTATTTGTTCCTCAAATCAGCTCAATTTCCATCCATTATAAATATACAATACATATCACACAAGAGAGAACAGAAAAATTGCCTCAAGAACCCTAACCTAAACTCAAAAAATCCGTGACTCTCAAGCAATCTGCAGCCTTGGTTCCAGTGGTTCTCAATCGATTTTGAGCATTCCATCGTGTTCCTTGGGTTGTTTAGAGTCGATCCAGACCTTTACAAGCAATCCGAATTTGGTTTGTTCATATATTTTTCAAAATCGATTTCTATTATTCATGCATTTTAACACTTTTTGATTGTTTGTTCATGATCAGCATCAAGTTCTCAAGCTATCTGGGTAGCCCAATCGTGTTTTAGTGACCTGGAACGAAAACCACCATTGTTAGGGTTTTCGGGCTTGAATTAGGGTTTCTCTTATTAGGAAAAATTGGACCGAACCAAGTATACCAGGATGATCAGTGGATGAAAACGAGTCGATCCATGTATTCACAATTCATTTATATTACTTGTATGAGATTTTGATTTTTGCAGGGGCCTTAGCGTCGAAGAAAGACCGACACTAAGTGTTTAAAAATTCAAAACGAAGAAGATGATGGTTGGCGCGTGATTCAGGCAATCAGGGAGCGACATCCGTTTAAAAGCCATTCGCTCCGTTTCTCTAACACGTGTACAAGCTAGCTCGGTTGGTAAAGCTGCGCGCATATCACCCTGGGAACCTGAGTTCGAATCCCAGCCATGGCAAAGTGATTTTTTACAAGTTTGCATATTTTTCTATTTTCATATTTTGTATTTAATATTTTCCATGCATTTTATTTTATTTTTAATAATTTTTATCATGCATTTAAAAAACACCAAAAATATTTATTTTTTGCATAATCATCAGAAAATTTTTTATTTAATTTATAAAATTAAAATTATTATTTTTGCATGCATATTTAATTTAATTGCTAATTTATCATTTAAATAGCTTTTAATTGATTTTTAATTATCAAATTAACTTCAAAAATTCCCCAAAAATTATTTTATCATATTAATGTCATTATTTGCATAAAAACTTTTTCTCATTCAAAAATACTTATTTTTATTAACATTTTTCTCTTATGCAATTTTCTTCCGTTTCCCGATTTTTCATTTGTTCACAGGTTATACCGTTTCGGACGTTTTTTATCGCTTTTCTTTTCAAATTATGTAATTTCCTATGGGATGTAATAGTTTAACTAGGACTTTGATTTTCCGCACTTTCAATTATGTATCTGCCCCAAAGCCATGTAATAGCGTAGGATTTATCTTTCCGCACTTTATATTTCCGCAATTTACTTTTTTGCATCTTATAAAACTGTTAGTAACTAGGCGTGTATGGCGAGATAAAACTGAACATAGCTCACTCATAATTCCAACATAAAATACCTGAAATCAACACACTCTTTTCACACATGCACCCCTTAGGGTAATTCTCTCTCGTTGCCTTTACGAATTCAAATGGTCATGTCCCTCGAACGTAGAGGTATTCTAGCACCGTTGCCTTCAAAACAAATAATCATAGTCCCTTCGATACAAAGATCATAAGACCCACGATGTCGCCTCCAAGTACATGATCTTGACCCTCGATTGTCGCCTACGAAAAATGATGACAGTCCCTTCGAATGTGCTAGGATAATTCCTACAAGTTGCCTTCTATGACCATCTGATGTCCCTTCGAATGTCCCGCTTACATCCAACGAATAGGGTTACCTACCAACTAATGGTATGGATAGCACTATTCTAAAGTGTTCGCGTTAAAAAGTGTCGTGCTAGAGAATTGAATATGAATTCAGATTCTCTGGCTCGAAACGATTTACTCTTTTGATTTCTTTATAAAGATGCCTCGAGCATCAAGCTTTATTATTTTCAACACAAGAAATTATGATTTAATGATTATGAAAAGGGGTTAATACCCTCAATTGATTTTGATATGCGTACGACTAGCGCAAACTAGGCCAACACATTGGGGAGTATTATGGGTAAGGGGGTTTGTTATATAAAGGGAATAGATGGAGCACCCTAAATATATATAGTTATCTATAGCTTTATATATGAATATGTTTGATATGTTTGTGTGTTTTAATTGTTATTTCTATGATTGGGAAAGTTTCTCCTTTGGGATTTTAAAGAAGGATAGATTATGTGGGATCCTAGTGTTTGTTATTATTGTGCTCGCAAAGATCTTTGGATCTTCTGCATACATATCCCTTAGTGGGAATAAGAGCATTTGTAGCTCGGATCTACAGGGATCTATGGTTTGTTTGGTCTGAGGGAGAAAGAAATTTTTGCTCGCCAAGGATGAGACCTTGTGCCTACGTATTCTCAAAAGGATGTTGAGAAAGTCAGAGCAATCGTAGTTCCCACTTATGCTAGTGGAAGCAACAGGAGGTTATTAAGAGACACAGACAAATGTCATCTTGATGAAAAATGTATCTAATCTATTTCATCACATACATTTTGAAAAGTTTGTCTGATAAAAATCTTTCATCGTAAGTTATAAGTGTTTTGCTTGAGTGTACAAGCGTTACCACTTACATGTTTAAGAAAGATGTTTTGAAAAAGATGATTGAATCTTTTAACTGTAAGCATTGGGTGTTTTGCTTGAGTGTACAAGCGTTACCACTTACAATTAAGAGATGTTTTTGTTTGAAAAGAGTTTGAAAAGTTTTTGATTGTATGTGATGTGATAGATGAGATACTTCTTCCATAGATATGATAAACGTCTAAATCTCGAGGAGAAATTGATTGGATTAAAGGGATGCTTTTAAGAAGCCCATGGGTCCTTGTATTATAAGCCCAAAAGGAGGCATTCTGAGGGTCATCGAGGGTCCTTGTATGAAGCTCAAGAGGAAGCTATAGGGTATGGCTGGCTTTTGGATTTAAAAGGGATTTCACCGGGAAACCATCCTTTTGGAATTAAGAGCAATTTCACCGGGAAATTATACTCTCAGGGTTCTATCCTAGCGCGGGTGATTCTTTGTATTGGAAGCCCAATAGGAGGCTGCTAAGAGATTTCCTGTCTCTTTCATTGTATGATGCCCGAGAGGCTAAACTCAATGAGGAGTTCTTTTGAGCGAAGCCCAAGGAAGACTCAGCAGTGTTGTCTTATATTAAGCCTAAGCGAAGGCTAAACTCAGATGGATGAGTTTTCTTATATGAAGCCTAAGAGGAGGCTGACTCTGTGGGGAGAGTCATCTTGTATAAAGCCCAAGAGGAGGCTAAACTGTGGGGAACCTATTGGTTAGACTAGTTGTTATGTTATAACTAGACAGTTGTATAAACAAGTGTGTGTGTGTGTGTGATATGTATTCACATGAGTTTATGAAGGAAATATAAACAATGCATGATGTTTATTTACAAGAGTTTATGAAGGAAATATAAACAAGTGTTTGTGAAACGAACGTTTGAAACGAGCGTAACTTGATTATTTACAAGTTTGAATGTGTACAAGGAAGTAAATATGTACGAGCAGTATTTATGTACAGGAGGATGTGGATGTACATAGGAGGGTTGGGACTTACACCATAAGGGTGGCCCATTGGTTTAAAAGCAGTTTCACCGGGAATAATGCTCCTTTCAATACCAATGGTATTCAATGTATATACAGACGAAACGAAAACAAACGATCGAAGTTTATTTGTGTTTGAGTATTCTGAGAATATCGTATTATTCTGTAAAATTTGTATGTATATGAAAAGAATTTGATATGTACAAGGAAAATATGTATGTACATAAAGAATGTTGGGACTTACACCGTAAGGGAGGCCCATTGGTTTAAAAGCAGTTTCACAGGGAATAATGCTCCTTTTAATACCAATGGTATTCAGTGTATACACAAGTGAAGTGAAAACAAACGATCAAAGTTTGTCTGTACTTGAATATAAAAAGTATATGTATTATGTACAGGTAAGGATTGGTATATTCATGAAAAGAATTGGATATGTACAAAGAAAATATGTATGTACATAAAGAATGTTGGGACTTACACCGTAAGGGAGGCCCACGATCGGTTAAGAAAAATGAGAGAAAACGAATTCGGTTTTATCGTTTAATCGGATCGATCATGGAAAAAAATGTAAGTTTTGATGAAAAGTTTTGAAGAATGTTATTTGAAAGTGTTTTTGAAAAGTGAAGTTTACTTATGAAAAGTTTTGAAAAGAATCGGGCTTCGAAAGTTTGAAAAAATCACCTATAAAGGTGTTTTGAAAAGTACTCAAAGTACCGTTTTCGGCTCGATCAAAATATAATCAGATGAAAGTTTTTTCTGAAAATTTTTGCACTATCATAAAATAGATACATTAATTGACAAGTGTACAAAAAATCACCTCAAAATGAGGAGTTTTGATTGGTTTTTGAAAATGTCAAAGTTTGTAAAAAAATACAAAAGTTTGGTAAAAAATGGTCCCAAGGAGGCTTGAACCCGGGACCATTAGGCAAGGCAAGGTGTAATGACTTAAGAGTGAGCTGGCAACCACTGGGGCGGCAATACATCCGTGTATTGAAGTCAAACTAACAAAATATATTTTAAAATAGATTTTTGAATTCAAAAAAAACGCGCGCAAGCCTTGTTCTTCCTCTCCAATCTTCAATCAGTCCTCAAATCTTTGTTTCTTGATGAAATCCAAAGATGTAAACATGAAACTTGCTCGTTTCAAGCCCAGGAACATGATGGCACTCTTTAATTTCATTTATTTTAAGCCCATAATGATTAAATTTCTGAAGAACACGAAGAACCCTAAAACTGAAAAATCTAATTGAAATCGTGTATGGTTGATGATTTATTCAATTGATTGAGGGTTAATGATCGTGGATAGTGCAGAAAACAAATGGCCAAGAGTTTTTTTCATTTGAATCAAAGAATCATAGAGTTCGAGTTTGAGTTTCTTACCTGTTGAAGATGGAATCGAATTCAATGAAGGAGTGTTTCCAGTTGAGTTTTTATGATTGCTTGAGCACCAACGGCCTCTATGGAAGGTGTAGGAATGATCTGCACTTCATGAGCTTGCTTGAATCCTTCTACCCAAGTCGACCTGCATATAGCTTCAAATGAAACTGGAAATCATGGTTAGGGCTGTTACAGATTGTTGCTAAGGGTCTGCATCATGTTTATGATGTATGTTGATGATGTTTGGATGATCAGAACTTAAATTACTCAAACCAAAGTTCAAATTCGAATGATAAGGCAGTTCTAGCAAGTTTGAAAATTAGAAATGCAATTCTGATTTTCATTTTTTTCTAGGTTGATTTTAAGCTTCAAGTCAATTACATGTGATACTTATAACATGTTAGACACCAAATACTTCATGTTTCCTCACAAATTTTCAAAAATGCAAGATTTCACAAATTGACATAAGTTACTTGAATTTCAAGGATGAAGAGTGAAAGCATGTACTTGCATGGCTTTGGTGTAGATTGAATGGCAAGCAAAACCTCTATTTATAGTCTATGAGTTCTAAAAGATAATTGAGAAAGTTTGGCTTTGGTAAATTCAACTTGCCTTAGAGGGCAAGGAAGTCATTTTTGCATTAAATGCAAAAGGAAACTTCCTTTTAACCATGGTTAATTTTTCCAACTTGATCTTATCTCTTTACAATTACTCTCCTCTGATATTTATCAGCTCTAATCCTCAATTGGCAAGGTGGCATGCTTCTAGAAAGAAAGAAACTCAAAATGACCTATAATTTCAAAGTTTGTACTTGGAAATTATGGATTTTGGAGCTCTAAGTTTCAAATTCAAAAGTATGGCTAGACTCCATGGATTTGAGAGTTCTTGGACATTTTGGAAAGCTTGTTTCAAGGGCTACAACGTTCATGTTTTGAGTTTTTTCCAATTCAAAGTGGAACTATGTGAAAAAATGCCATGAAGTTTGGAAAAAGTACAAAATTTTAACACTTGAAAATTTTAAGTGTTAGAAATTTTGACTTTTTGTTGACTTTTCCAAATTTCTTGATTTTTTATGATCATGATGGATCATTTGAAGTATTTTGATGATTGAAAAAGTTTTGTCTTGAAAAAGTTGACCAAAAGTCAAAGTTTGACTTTTCTGTGTAGATGAAATTTCATCAGATGATTCAGAAATTGACTGATGAATCTTGTGAACTTCTGTGATGTTTTGAATCCAGAAATTAGGTCAACATATTGTATCTAAGATATGAAGATCAATCTCCACTCAAAAAAGTCATTCATTGATCAGAAAATCAGAGATTACTCATGCTCGATCAAAACCCTAATTGGTCGATCCTTGATAGATCAATGAGAAAAGTTGGATATCTGAAGATCAGAGGTTGATGATTTTATCAAGATAGATCAAATGAGGTGAGTGAAACTCAAACCCTAATTGCTTGCCTCTTGACTCAGATGAAAATTTGATGAAACCCTAATTTTGACTGTAAGCTACACCATTAATTACATTGCTTAGTGATGCAATGATGCAAATGTAAGGTGGTATATTAGGTCAAAAATTGGGGTATGACAGATGCCCCTATTTAAGTTTCTTTAACCTGAGATATGAAGATGAATATCTTCATTTTGATAGGTGTGAAGAGACTTAAATATCGAAATCGCAAATTTTGGACCTAAGATACCAAAAGATGCGAGTGATGCAAAATGATTGTAAAAGTTTTACCGGATGATATCAAAGAAAATGACATGGTGGGGAAAAATTTGTGAGGATGACTCGATTTGTTTAAGAAAAGAGGATCCTTTTATTGGGAAACATGCAATATATCCTCAAAAAGAAATTGGTGAACATCATCTTGGGGAAGAGATTATTACCAATTATCAATAGTTTTGGTAATGATTACCAATTATCACTATGGTTGATATATTCTAGGTATTTAGTGATAATATGGTAAACAAATCTTAAAGCGAGTTATATTACCAATATCTCAGTGATAACTATATGAGAATATCTTGAATAACTAGGTATTAATAATGAAAACAGACCTCAATCAAGTTCCTATTTTCACGGATACAATCTTGCCGAGGATCTCTCTTTTGAGAAGATGCGGGCATTTTGATTGAATGGCACAGGTTTTCTTTTAGACAGAAAGACAACTGTGGAAATTTTTGCATTGACATAATTTGAATTTGTTGAGAAGAACAATCATTTTATGACAAGTTTAAAGATGAAAAGGAAATAAGCGGCTCGGATGACGAGGCTATTGCTTATTGTTTTGTTGGTTAGAGACGAGGTTCTATCCGGAATGAACTGGAAAAGCGGTCAATCAAGACTTTGTTCCTAATGAGGAATGATCTCACTGGGGATATGGTAGAGAAAGATGTATTTCTCGGGGATAATCTTGGGATATAATCATACCTACATGAGTAAGTGTGATTTAAACGAGTGATATGGAAGCAAACATTTTGAGGAATGCAAAAAATGCATGAATGATGCTTATTATGTATGAATGTCATGAATGTTATATGTATGCTGACAATACTTTGACTAAGACAACAAAAAGATATTTGGGAAAAGGACCACGTCACCGTTCGAACAAATACTCGGTGAAATCTGCAGCAATGGCGTAGATGTTACTGATGAAGGATCTGAGTTGCATGCTTCAGACTTTCGGAGAAAGGCATTTCATTGGCAACTTTGATGGGAATTCTTTTTTGATAAGAATACCGTCCTTTGATAACCTCTTGTAACACGGTGAACTGACTTTTAGTGATTTTGTATCGCAAATGTGCGGATAGCAAGAGTCGCCACCGACTTTTATTTTTATCCAATTAAGGGAAGGTAAAAGTACAGAAAAAGACCTTCGTTTAGATTCTGAGTACGGGAGAAGGTTATGAAAAGGGAAGGTATTAGCACCCCTTTCCATCCGCAGTTTATTCTACGGGCTCTTAGTTGCTCTAGATCACTTTTTTTAAAAATTGCTTCGTGTGTTTGACAAAATGTTTTGAAAAGGCATTTCGCTTTGACTTTGTAATGACTCATGTAGGAGTGTATACAAAGTGTTTGGAAATGTTTCGTTTTGAAAAGAGTTTGAACTTTGAAAAAGAGTGTGTGGTGTGAATAGCATTTGGTTTAGAGCAAGCAACTAAAAGACTTATTACCCACTCAGAATTGGTCGTTTTCGTGCTTCTACGTTCCTTTAGAATAGCGCTAGCCATACCATTAGTTGGTAGGTAGCTCCATTCATTGGATGTAAGCGGGACATTCGAAGGGACATCGGATGGTCATTGAAGGCAACTTGTAGGAAGTATCCTAGCACATTCGAAGGGACTATCATCATTTTCGAGGCGACAATCGAGGGTCAAGATCATGTATTCGGAGGCGACATCGTGGGTCTTATGATCTTTGTATCGAAGGGACTATGATGATTTGTTTGTAGGCAACGGTGCTAGGATACCTCTCGTTCGAGGACATGACCATTTGTGATTCGCAAGGCAACGAGAGAATTACCTAAGGGTGCATGTGTGAAAGAAGTGTGTTGATTTCGATATTTTATCTTGAAAATTAGTGGGCTAAGTTCATTATTATCTTGCCATACACGCCTAGTTACTAGCAATTGATAGGGTGCGGAAAGTAAAATGCGGAATGTAAAGATGCGGAAAGGTAAATCCTACGCTATTACAAGGCTTTGGGGCAGATACATAATTTAAAATGCGGAAAATAAAGACCTAATTTTAAACTATTACATCCCATATACAGTTACATTATTGGAAAAAAAACATGAAAACGGTAAAGAAACGTCTAAAGCGGATCAACCTGTAAATGAACGAGAAATCGGAAAATACGAGATGAATCGAATAAGAGAAAAAATGTTAGAAAAATGCAAATTTTATATGAGAAAATTATTACATTGGAAATAATGTAAATATGCTAAAATAAATTTTGGGATTTTTCGATGCAATTTAATAATTAAAATGAATTTAAAATGATTTAAATGCAAAATTATGAATAAAAATAAATATGCATGCAAAATTGTATTTTTAATTTATTAAATTAAATAAAGATTTTAGAAAACAAATGTGAAAGGAAAATAATTTTGACAATTTTTAATGCATAAATAAAAATATGAAAAGAAATTAAAATGATGCAAAATATTAAAATATATGAAAATAGGAAAAATATGAGTTTAGTGCAAGTTTGAAAAAAAAGAATGAAAACCGGTGCTAGCAGGATTCGAACTGGGGACATGTGAGAGGATCCAGGAACAGTGAATGCCTTAACCACTAGGCCACGTTGCATCTGATGTTTGAAAACGAAGTGAGTGGAATCAAACACGCGTCGTTCTTCCATTGCCTCGAGCTCGCGCCAATTCATCGTCTTCTTCGTTTCAAATATTCAAAAGCTTGCGTCGGCCTTCCTTCGACGCTACAAGCCCTGGCAAAATCAAAAACCCAGCATACGTAATATAAATGAATTGTAAATACATGTATCAATTCGTTTTCATCCCCTGATCACTCTGGTATGCCTAGTTTGGTCCAATTTTTCCTGTTTCATGAAACCCTAAATCGATCTCAGAAACCCTAGCAATGGCATAACTCGATCCAGGCACTCAAAACGCAATTAAACCGTCCAGATAGCTTGCATACTTGATTCTAAACATGAACAAACAATCAAAACAAGTTAATAATGCATGAATGATGAAAATCGATTTTTGAAAATTCAAGAACAAACCAATTTCACGATTCTTGATGATTTTTGGCAAAGTGAAGGTCTGAATCGACTCTGGAGATGTCGAGCAATGTGTTGGACACCTTAAAATTGATTGAAAACGGCTGGAAGTGTGATTGCCAATAGCTTGAAGGTCACGGTTTTTTGAGCTTTGGAATAGGGTTTCTAGGGCAATTTTTCTGTTCTCTCTTGATAGGTATGCATCACACATTTATACTGGATGAATTTGGCATGGTTTTTGGAAAGAATCAATCAACATTCAATGTAAATCAAAATTGATTTTTGTACAAAATCAAATTTTCAAAATTTGATTAATTTCCAAGGCAATCTTGCCATATTGATCAATTTTCGAAAATTGCTGGCCTTTGTGAGTTACTTGAGTCTCAAGGAAAGAATAAAAATCAATCTTTCAATTAATTTTGATTTTATACTTTATTTTTAAATTTAATTTGCATTTAAATGAATAAATTCCAAATTAAATAGAAAAATAAATCAAAAATTCGTGGCATTGGGCTTGGATATTCCTAATTGTATGAGGAATAAGTTTGGATGAAGAAAAAGCAAGCCCATTTGCAAAAAATTTGATTTTTAGAAGTATCTCTCTTTGTGCATTCCTTCAAAATTGCCCAACTTGTGAATGGTGCATCTTTTTCAATTTTTCACATTTTTGAGTGTTCTTGGACTTTTTGGAAATCTCTAAGAGTCCTCTAACCAACCTTTTTGGTCTCATCTCAATTGGAGTTACCATGCTCAATATATCTTCAAAACAAAAGGTTGACTTTTTGTTGACTTTGAAAATGACCTGTAATGTTTTGAGCTATACCTCTCAAATGAAGCATTTTTTGGACATTCTTGTGAGACATGAAGTTGTAGAGAATTGAATTTCCTTCAAAACAAGAGGTGGTGGAAAAATTTTTGAGAAAGTATGAGAAAGTTATGATCAGTCAAAGTTCAGTTGACTTTTCACCTAGAAACCCTAATTTAGAAAGTTGGACTTTTGAGCAAATCTTGAGTTTTCTTGATGAATCATGATCAAACCTTGATCAAATGATGAATGTAACTTCAAAATGAGGATGTTGACCAGAAATTATGAAGTTTGACTGTATGTTGACCACAATTGACTTTTTGTCAATCGATTTTCAACCATCGAGCAATTGTCGAGGAAACTTGACTTGTGAGGCTTGAAACTTGACATGGAGAATCTTTGAAACATATGAGGAGGCATGAAGACCATTGGAGATATTGGAAGTCCATCTTGACCTGAGAGATACCAAATCCTAGTTTGGGTTGATTGTCTAGGAGAGAGTTTGTCTGATCAACTCTTGAGGAATCTTTGAGTATAGATGTATGAAATCTCTTGAGTGGATGGAGGGCAAATTTTGGGGTATGACACTGCCCTATTCAATCTTCTTGTCTTGGAGGGTTAGATTGACACGCTTGTCTTCGTGACACGGAGGTGAAGATGATTGAACACTCGATACACCGAAAATTTGCACTCGCGGTTGGTGATGATGCGGAATGGGCTTACGGATGCCATTTGGAGAAGCGGGGAATGAGTCGTACGTTAGACCCGAGATTATTGATAGGAGGATTGCTGGAAAGTGAGCCGTGCGCTAGGCTCTGTAGACGTTTCTGGAAAGGAGAGGAGATGGGCTTAAGATGCCATCCGAAGGGAGTCGTACGTTAGACTTCGTGTTCATTTTTTTGAATGAAGTTATTGGTTTGCATTGATTTTTAACCATATATGCAGCATTCTGAAAGTGAACCACTGTTGACAAATAGTCGGAGATGGGCTTAAGATGCCATCCGCAACCGAGTCGTACGCTAGACTGATTCTTTGTTGATAATAAGGAATCAGAATAAATCTTCGTGCTGATTACTCTGAGGGAGGTTGTAGTTGGCAAAATGGGGACATCTTCCCTGTTGTGCATCGGGTGTTGATTCATCGCCTGTTATCGGAGGATAACCAGAGGCGGTCTTTCGGATAGTTTTCCCGTCGATTCGGGGCTTAATCCTGGACCAGTCGTCGGAGGACAACCAAGGTCTTTCGATAGTTTTCCCGTCGATTCGGGGCTTAATCCTGGACCTGTCTGCGTCAGAAGTGACTTTAACCTGTCTTGGAGAAAACAAGAGAAACTTTGATAGAATATTTGTTAGTTTTATGCAAAGTATGATGCATGACAGTGTATATGAATGACGTATGCATGAATTATGACTTTATGAGAAATGTATGAATGATAGATGTTGTGGTATTTCAAAACATATCCATCTTGAAGAAGATGCGGATGTTCTGTTTGAGGATTTCTGACTCCTGCTTGGGGAATTGAGTAGGTGAGATCCCTGCTTTTGAAGGAGAAGAAAGATACCCTGGATTCCTCCGATGCACTATCTGACCAAGTCTTGGGCCTAGATATTGTTGAGGAAGGTAGAGATTTGAGAGGCTCGTTGTTGGAGATCTCATATATAGACCCTGCTGAGGAGAGTCTGGGAGGCGATCTGTTGGGGACCTTGTATGTAGATCATGCTGAGGAAATTTAGGAGGCGCTCTTGGGGATTCGAGTGTAGATCTCATTGGAGAACATTTGATAGTTCCGGAGACCGGTTGGAAGAGTCGGGAACCGTTGTAATCTTTGGGCTGGGGATGAAGATGTAGTTTCCTCCGATGCACTATCTGACCAAGTCTCGAGTCTGGATACCGCTGCTGGGGAAAAAGGAAGGGACTGAGAGATGTCCGATGGGGATAAATATCTCGGTCGGGGATGAAATGTTACTTCTTGGAGACTGATGTAATCCGGCTTAGTTGACTGGGATCACGGCTCGGGGACTAACATATACTCCGCTGGGGAGGTTTGTGGTGAGTGACACCTTTTGTGGGAATCACGCTCTGTGGGGAACTGTATTGGTGACTTTTGTCATCATCCTAATTCCTGGAGCCTGCAGCAGTTACTTTTGTATGTTCACTTTTCGTATGTTTGCGAAGAGATTTTTATTATCAAGTGCGTATAATCATTCAAAGCAAACGTCGGACTTTAAACAACAACAGTGAAAATTGTAAAGAGAAGGAAACTCGTATTTATTCGAAATGTGGCGTATGGCCAAGTAGTTTGTACACAAGAAAGGTAAAAAGCTATGCGGAAACAATCTCGTTAAGTTCCAACTATGCTAGTACTCATATATTTCAACTATCTCATCTCCTTGCTCGTGAAAGTGAGTGAATTGATCTCGCCATTTGAATCTTGAATGATAGTAGTGAAGGCGGTGATCCGGAAGAGACATAGTCGTGCGCTCAAATCCTAACTTTTGCCTAGACCGCCTTTCGGGTTTTCAGTCTACCGGATACCCTTTTTGCCCAAGCCGCCTTTTCGGTTTTCGACTTGCGGTGTACATGTTTTGTATATATCCTTAACTTTTGCCCGAACTCTTTTGGTTCGCAGGGATGCCCTTATTTTTCCTAGGTCGATCGACCTAGCGGGTCTCTTTATCGTAGTATTTTTGACTATGTCTGCGTTCACGGGTGTGGGAAGTCTTCACCATCCATGGTGCTAAGTATCATAGCTCCGAAAATTGTCTTGACTACGAATGGTCCCTCATGGGTGGGAGTCCATTTGCCCCAGGATCACCTTGTGGAAGAATGATGCGCTTGACTACTAGATCACCGACTTGGTAGACTCGGTGCTTGACCTTCTTGTTAAATGCTCGATCATTCTTCGATAGATCTGCCGTGGCGAATGACGCGAGTCGTTTCTCATCAATCAAATTAATCGGTCAAGGCGGTCGGACCCAATCGTCTTCGCCTAACTCGCCTCTGGAGGACTCTAGTTGAGGGTATCCGAACCTCGATGGGTAAGGCGGCTTCCATATAGAGAGAGAAGGGAGTTGCCCTGTGGATGTCCGTCTTTGTGGTCGATAACCATGAAGAGCAAATGGTAACATCTCATGCCAATCTTTGTAAGTCACTGTCATCTTCTGTATAATCTTCTTAATGTTTTTGTTGGCGGCTTCCACTGCGCCATTCATTTTAGGCCGATACGGAGAAGAATTGTGATGTTTGATCTTGAACTGCGTGCAGAGTTCGGTGATCATCTTATTGTTGAGATTGGAACCGTTATCTGTGATAATCCTTTCAGGAGTGCCATACCGATAGATAAGATTAAGTTTGATGAATCGAGCCACAACATTCTTGGTAACAGATGCATACGAGGCTGCTTCTACCCACTTGGTGAAGTAATCGATTGCCACAAGGATGAACCGATGTCCGTTGGAAGCAGTGGGCTTGATTTCTCCAATCATGTCAATGCCCCACATTGCAAAAGGCCAAGGAGAAGTTAAAACATTCAGAGGTATTGGAGGTACATGTACTTTCTGCGTCGTCGGCATTTGTGACAAGATCGGCGTAAGGTGACAATCGACTTCCATGGTGGACCAATAGTAACTTTGTTCTCAAAATCTTCTTAGCCATGGTGTGTCCTTTGGAGTGAGTACCAAATGCCTTCGTGTAACTCTTCCATAATACGTCCATTGTTTTACGGTCTACAGGAGTGCACAAGTCATGGTTGCGCTTGTATAAGATGTCGTTCTTGAGGAAGAATTTGGGCGAATCTCCTCATGAACTTCTTATCATTAATGATGCCCTGGATATTCACGAGTCTCAAGATACCTCTTCACGTCATAGTACCAAGGTTTCTCTTCTGTGTCAAGCTCATAACAATACTCTGGTTCGTCGAACTTCTCAATGATGATCTGGGGAGCCTCGTTGTCCCATCTAACCTTGAACATAGATGACATAGTAGCCAATGCGTCTGCCAACTGATTCTCTTCTCGTGGAATATGATCAAAAGTAATCTCTTCGAAGTAGGGGATCAAACTCAGAACATGCTCTCGATACGGAATGAGATTCGGATGCTTTGTATCCCACTCGCCTTTTATCTGACTGATCACTAAAGCTGAGTCTCCATACACTTGTAAGAACTTGATTCTTAAGTCAATAGCAGCTTTAAGACCCATGATGCACGCTTCGTACTCGGCCATGTTGTTAGTGCAACTGAAACATAATCTGGCGGTGAAAGGCGTATGTCCGCCTGTAGGGGATGTAATGATGGCGCCAATGTCATTGCCGAGTGCATTTGAGGCTCCATCAAAGACCATGGTCCATCGGGATCCTTGTTTAGGTCCTTAAATGCGGGCACAGTTCTTCGTGTCGATAACTAGTAGAACATCTTCATCTGAAACTCGAATGCATAGGCGATAGTCATCTACGACGATGAGCCAAATGATCGGCTACTACACTTCCTTTGATCGCTTTACGAGAAGTGTCTTGGATGTCGTATTCGGTCAAGATCATTTGCCATCTTGCTATTCTTCCGAGAGTGGTTTCTCAAATATGTACTTTATCGGATCCATCTTGGAAATCAACAAGGTAGTGTGAGTCAACATATCTTGTCTTAGTCGTGAAAGCCAAAGCGTTGCAAGTTTTCTCAAGTGAGTATCTTGTTTCACATCGGTAAACTTTTGCTAAGGTAGTATATTGCATGCTCTTTTCGACTGACTCGTCATGTTGCCCCAACACACACCCATTGAATTCTTTAACACATCAAGTACATGATAAGAGGTCTTCCTTCGGCGGGCGGCATCAGGATAGGAGGATTCTGTAAGTACTCCTTGATTTTGTCAAAAGCGATCTGGCAATCGTCGTTCCATTCCACTACTTGATCTTTCTTTAGTAACTTGAAGATTGGCTCACAAGTAGCAGTTAAGTGTGCAATGAATCTGGCAATGTAGTTCAATCGGCCCAAGAAACCTCTGACTTCCTTCTCGGTGCGGGGAGCTGGCATCTCTTGAATAGCTTTAACCTTGGCGGGGTCAACCTCAATACCTTTACCACTGACAACAAACCCTAGGAGTTTTCCGGATCTGACTCCAAAGGTGCACTTGTTAGGATTAAGTCTCAATCTGTACTTCTTCAATCATCAAATAGTTTACGCAAATGATCAAGATGTTCTTCTTGATCGTGATCGAGCTATCATGTCGCCGACGAGACCTCTATCTCGTGATGAATCATGTCATGAAACAATGTCACCATAGCGTACGATAAGTGGCGCTGTGTTCTTCGATCCGACGGCATAACCTTGTAGTAGAAAGTGCCCATTGTGTGTAAAGTAGTCTTCTCCATGTCTTGAGAGCCATTTTGATCGATTATGTAGGAGAAACCATCCATGAAGGAAAACCTTATCTTTGGCGGTGTTGTCAACCAAAACATCAATATGAGGAAGTGGAAATCATCTTTGGACTTGCTTTGTTCGGATCTCGTAATCCACACACATTCGTACTTTACCATCCTTCTTGGGCACGGCACCACATTAGCAACCACGTGGATAAGAAGTATCACTAAAAACCTACATTGAGCTTCATAACTTGACTTTGATCTTTTCGACATCTTAGGGCCGATCGAACCTTTTTTACTAGGAGAAAACCCTCTTTTGTCGGCAATCGGTGTACCACAATATCAATGTCTAAACCCGACATGTCTTCGTATGACCAAGCAAAAACCTCAATATAGTCTCGTAGCATCTGAACCAACCTTTCTTTAACACTGTTCTCAAGACCCGCTCCTATCTTGATCTCTTTTACGTCTTCGTCGGTACCCAGTTCACAACCTCAACTTGCTCTTTGTGTGGCTGTATAACTCGCTCTTCTTGCTGTAGCAGTCTGACAAGTTCTCCTGGCACTTCACAATCTTCCTCACTTTCATCTTCGGCTTGGTAGATCGGATTATCGAAGTCATATTTAGCAATAGCATAGCTGTTATTAACGAGATTCGGAGTGATTCTGCGACGTGGGTGTGTGTAAGAAACACATAGCTTTTTGAAGGGGTGGTAAAGTAAAGAAAGAAAAAAATAATTTGAATGCAAAGTCCAGCGAATTTATTGGATGAAAATACGACGACAGATAATAACCCTCATAAGCGAGCCATGATGCCGGGCAAGGCACTAGGCTTTCAAAGTTTATTGTTCAAAACATAAAGAAATACGAAAAGCAAGACAAAACAAAAGCAATTACTCGACTAAAGGAGATTGGTATGACGTCTTGATCTTTCAATTCTTGAGCCCATGATCGGGTTGGGAAGATCCACTTGCGATGTTGAAGTCGTTGTCGTCGTCTTCTATAGCATGGATTCCACTCGGCTGATGCGGAAGGAAGTTGGCGGCACGGCGTATCATCTTGACCCTTGATAGTGAAGCCTAAACCGGTCTTGTCAAATTTGAAAGGAAGATCGGGGAGCTGTCCCAAATAGAGCTACCTTCTTCAGCAAGCTTGAGCATCTTTTGAGGCCATCCTAGGCGGAACTTGTGTAACCAGAGTGGTGGGAGAGTCAGCAGGCATGACTCGGGATTATTTCAAAAGCTTGGAGTCTCAAGAATTCACCTTCCATCTCGAGGAAGTAGACATTGCGGATGACCATATACTCTTCTTCACCACATCTTGTGACAACCTTTCCTTTCACGGGTATTTCGGTTTACGATGTAAGGTAGAGTACGCGCCCCATGTATCCAAGGCGTCAAGTAAGCAAGAATAAGACGGATGTCCATGACAAAGAAAGTGGAGTCAAAAGTCGGAACCGACTTTATGAGAGTGAGCTCTCCTTGTCGCTTAGAACCATCAAAGGCTCTCACAATAATGTCATGGGTCTCAAAACCAACCCTTGACATCAAGCCGATCAAAAGCGGTCTTGTGGGATATTGAGCGAGCCGGTATCCACCAAGACATGAGATAAGGTAGTACCCTTGCATTCCACGAGATGTGCAAGGCTTTGTTGTGTTTCTTTCCGGAAGGAGTCAAATCAACATCGAAGCCTAGGCCGTTGTTGGCGGCCGCTAGCAATACAAACTTCAAAGCGGTCGGTAGTAGTGTCTTGCGGCACGTGAGCATTCTTGAAACTTCACCAAGGCATTAGCATGAGCCTCGAGCACAAGAGCGAGCAAGCATGGAGATTTTGAGTCTGTCCTAACTGTTCCACAACATTGTAATCACTCTTCTTGATGATCTTAATTTCCTCCATTTCTTGTTTGGAGGTGTCTTGATAACTTCCTTTGGTATACTTTGAGGGGATGAGTCCTGGTTCTTTCCGTCTAGCTTGGGGAATGGATTGAATAGCTGGAATGCGAGCTGGAGTCGCGGTGTCTTTTGGAGGAGAGATATCTGGAGAGAATACCCTTCCGGTTCTGGTCACCTTACTAGATCCAGTGATGTGTCAATGTCAGGAATGGTGGCTTCAACAGTAAGATCTTCAATGGTCAGAGGGTCTTGCTTGACGCCATGATAGTAAACATCAGCTCCATAATTCCAAGGGATAGCCTTGTCAGAGGAATAGTGAACTGGTCTCGGGGAAGTGATGATGAGAGGTGCCACTCTAGGCACAGGATCAACAGAGGAAATACTTATTGTGTTAACATCAGCATAGTCTTCTAGGAAATCGTCACCCCATCCGGTCGCCTTAACATCTTCAATAGGAATCTTGTAACTCTCAGGAACAGTGTACTTCACCATGTAATCATACTTTCCACTTGGCTGCCCCAAGGTGTCCCACACAGATGGTACAGTTTCGTTCACATCTTTGATCTTGACTTAGACATATCTTCACACTACACGCACGGGTGGTTTGAAATAGTATCTCACGGTTATCCATCATGCATTGAACACGTCTTCTTAACCAAGCACAACCAGTGCGGGGGGCAACGACAATCCTCGGGCATCACGGATTGACACGGCTTGTAACAAATTCTTTTATCATCGAGGAATGGTCAAGTCATCTATGTTGAAAACATAAGTATCGTCACCAACAGCATTGGAACTCTTGTCATGGTTAGGCATAGGCACGTTGATCACATTCGGAGTCTAAACAGGAGGATCAAAATCAATCTGCTTAGCTTTAATCATATCTTGAATTTTGTTCTTCAGAGCCCAACAATCATCAGTAGTATGCCCTGGGCTATTGGAGTGGTAAGCACACTTAGCATTAGGATTGTATCTCGGAGAGGAAGTGTTGACATTCTGAGGAGGATCCCTCAAGGTAATCAGCTCTGCGTTCAACATGTGTTGCAAGGCTTGCGACAATGGCATGTTGATCTTTGTAAAGTCTTCGTGGCGCGTTACGCCGTTGTCTCGCTGAGGTTGTGCTGATGTAGGATTGGAGATCACAACCGCCCCCACAGATTGAGCGTGGTTGGTCTTGGCTCGGCTTTTCTGACCATACACAGCATTAGTTTCTTTCTTACCACCAAAAGATCTCTTCGCAGCATTTGATGATGACTCTACATGAATCTTTCCACTCTTGATACCGCTTCAATACGCACTTTGTCAATATCATTTCGGTGAATCAAGAGTTTCCAATCAGATGATTAAAGAATGGGCCCGTCAGTGTTCCCATAAACATCTCAACCAGCTCCCTATTGGACAAGGGTGGTTGAACTCTGCCTGCTAAATCTCTCCATTTCTGAGCATACTCTTTGAACTTCTCATCACGACCCATAGACATGCTTTGTAGTTGCATGCGAGTGGGTGTCAATTCAGCATTGTACTCATACTGTCTGTAGAAAGCATCTGCTAAGTCACTCCAAGTACGGATGCGGTCATTCTCTAGATGATAGTACCATTCCAACTGAGTTCCGGACAAACTCTCTTGGAAATAGTGCATCCACAACTTTACATCATCGTGTGGGATTGATCTTACGGACATAGGACTTCAAATGCGACTTAGGGCAAGACATGCCATCATACTTAGCAAAAGTTGGAACTTTGAACTTGGGAGGAATCACAACACCAGGGACAAGACTCAGATCATCAAAATTTAGCCCGGACATCTTCAGGTTTTCCACAGCATTCAGACGATCTTCAAGTTGCTTGTACTTGTCATCTTCATCAGAGTATTGGCCATCATCATAGTCTTTTTCGGTTCATCTGGCTGCTTTCGTCATCCCCCTTGACACTCCCCTCATTCTTGACACTTCCTTCAGAAAGCTCTATCCGACAGACCCTCTTAGGACCACCTTTGTAGCGTCTGCCCATGTTGAGGAGGCCAACAACCTTCTTCTTTCTGTTGATGAGCTTCTTCAGATCCTCTTGGCCTTGGACCAAGCTGGTGAACATCTGCCCGGGCGTTCGAGCTTGGAGATCTTTGTGATCTGTTCAAGAGCCATTTCTGCTAAAATAAATAGCGAGCAAATGAGAAAACCAATCTCCAATGTACCTGTGATGCAATGTTATGCTATGATATGCGATGTTTATGTGAATGCAATGCAATGTTTTCAAGGACCTTAGAGATTTAAATTTGTTAAACAAGCAATGAACAAACATTTATTAGTACTCTTTTTATTATTCTTTTTTTCTTTTTAAGTACAAGAGATAGTTCAAAATAATAATAAAAGAAAGCATAAAAATCCTAAAGCTCTAAGTCTCCCATGGGCGCTTCCTCTTGGTGCCGATGTAAGCGTTGATGTTTCGCTCCTCGTGAAGTAGCTTGGTCAACTCTAGCACTTTCCTCTCACTTGCATAGCACTGAGCTTCAAAGGTATCCTTTTCTTCCTTGAGCTGAATCCAGGATCTCTTCAAGTCTTCGAAATCAGTAGGCATGTCAGGATGGAGAACGGTATAGGGTACGTCACCTATAGCAACAGGTTCCATAATTACTGGTAAAACAGGCGTGAATGGCATCATGAGATTTTGAGCTCGAGCTCGCACCCATTTGAGGTAAGGTTCCCAAGGAATGGAGTTCTGGTGCCCCAAAGTCTTGGTATCAGTCTTCTTTACCCCAAGCGTGTATGAACCTTCGTTGCACTCGAGATCGTGATTGTAGTCGAACACAATATCTTGGAGAAGCATATCATGTGGACCATCTCTTGAGCAAAACCAAGACGTAGAGCTAGAGAAGGGTTGTAAGTACCTCCTTTTATACCGAGTAGTGGTACATTAGGAATTCTCCATAACGCTCAATGAATGTGAAGTCCTTTTGAGAGAAAAGACTCCAACGGATATCCGAATGAGAGTGACATCAATCTTTGAGACCATCTCAACCTTTGTTCATTCTTCAAAATCGATGGAGGAAGGTGCGAAATAAACCACCTTGAAAGTAACGGTATACAACATGAGAGTTCCTTGTCTCTTAGTAGTAGTGTGAGAGAATGTAGGATGTCTCCAAGTAAGGTAGGCCTTGGATTGCGGGTAAGAAACAACTTGATGGCGTTGACATCTATGAATTGATCCGAGTTAGGAAAGAACCAAACCATAAATTAATAAGGCCACAATGTTTTCAAATGCATGGAAACTCATAACTTTGAGGAATTCTCGGGCTTTCTTAATTAGAAACTTGGAAAGTAAACCCTTAACTCCGCTTGTTTCCCAATTGGCTTCAATATCGACGCTTAAGATGTAAGGATGCAATGTCTTCGTACTTAGGAACCTTTTCTAGACCGTGAATGGCATTTGGTCAAGAATAGGTATCCCAAGTAGCTTAGAGAACTCTTCGGTAGGAACCAACCGATAACTGGGCGTAAAGCAATGGTGTTTCGGATCAAAGAACTGGAATAGGACATGCATCATATCTTCTTCAAAACCGAGATAACCATGTCTTTTGATGATGGGCATGATCAGGAATTTCTGAAACCAATTCTTTGGGCTGAGAAGATATACCCATGAAGCTGATTCGGATAGTCTTTCTAGAAGCCATGATCCCTACAAAACAGAGCAAAGATAAATCCCTAGGTCCTTGAAATAGTTAGAAATGATATGCAATGCGGATGATGTCATGATGTCATGTTTGGCACACACAAGCAATTCACACAATGAGCCTAGGTTTAAGGCTTGCATGAGGTATAGGTGATTACCCCACCAAAAGTTTGAGTTGGTTCATCCTGTCCTATAATAGTAACCGGGTTCTAGGAATCTCATCTCATAGATCTTTCTCATATGCGTTTATTTCAATACGACGTCCAAGTGGTCGATCGAAAATATCCCAAAAGTCTGATCTCAATGAGCGTAGCATCGAGTATCAACCAACCTTAGTCTGCACCAAAGTCGGCCATCTCACTACCTTCTAATGGCCAAGATGGGTCAATTAAGGTTCTAAATGTTTAGTTAGTGCTTGATGACACCACGCAGAAGCCAAATACTATCCTCAACTTGGAAATGAAGAGTATCAGGACATCCAAAGTGTCACACTAACGTAGCCATCATGTTGACCGCTTAGTTATCGCCTAGCGGTCGCGATGATCTAATGCTACTTACCTAAAAGGAAACCGGATCCGGTGTAGGATCCCACAAATATAATACCCAAGCAACCCTTAAAGATAAAGCATACAATTCAAACAGAAAGCATTAAGGTTATCTAGAAATCCCTAAGGCAATTCTCTTTAGAGCATGATCCCAGATAGTCGCATCAGAAACGGTGAACGACTTTTAGTGATTTTGTATCGCAAATGTGCGGATAGCAAGAGTCGCCACCGACTTTTATTTTTATCCAATTAAGGGAAGGTAAAAGTACGAAAAAGACCTTCGGTTAGATTCTTGAGTACGGGAGAAGGTTATGAAAAGGGAAGGTATTAGCACCCTTTCCATCCAGATTTATTCTACGGGCTCTTAGTTGCTCTAGATCACTTTTTTTAAAAATTGCTTTCTGTGTGTTTGACAAAAATGTTTTGAAAAGGAATTTCGCTTTGACTTTGTAATGACTCATGTAGGAGTGTATACAAAGTGTTTGGAAATGTTTCGTTTTGAAAAGAGTTTGAACTTTGAAAAAGAGTGTGGTGTGAATAGCATTTGG
The DNA here is from genome assembly GCA_021764765.1 of Vicia sativa. NCBI lineage: Eukaryota > Viridiplantae > Streptophyta > Magnoliopsida > Fabales > Fabaceae > Vicia > Vicia sativa. The sequence goes on along the minus strand of CM038796.1, from coordinate 44,557,338 downwards.
TTTAGAGCAAGCAACTAAAAGACTTATTACCCACTCGAATTGGTCATTTTCGTACTTCTCCTTTAGAATAGCGCTAGCCATACCATTAGTTGGTAGGTAGCTCCATTCATTGGATGTAAGCGGACATTGAAGGGACATCGGATGGTCATTGAAGGCAACTTGTAGGAAGTATCCTAGCACATTCGAAGGGACTATCATCATTTTCGTAGGCGACAATCGAGGGTCAAGATCATGTATTCGGAGGCGACATCGTGGGTCTTATGATCTTTGTATCAAGGGACTATGATGATTTGTTTGTAGGCAACGGTGCTAGGATACTCTACGCTCGAGGACATGACCATTTGTGATTCGCAAAGGCAAGAGAGAATTACCCTAAGGGTGCATGTGTGAAAGAAGTGTGTTGATTTCGATATTTTATCTTGAAAATTAGTGGGCTAAGTTCATTATTATCTTGCCATACACCCTAGTTACTAGCAATTGATAGGGTGCGGAAAGTAAAATGCGGAATGTAAAGATGCGGAAAGGTAAATCCTACGCTATTACAAGGCTTTGGGGCAGATACATAATTTAAAATGCGGAAAATAAAGACCTAATTTTAAACTATTACATCCCATATACAGTTACATTATTGAAAAAAAACATGAAAACGGTAAAGAAACGTCTGAAGCGGATCAACCTGTAAATGAACGAGAAATCGGAAAATACGAGATGAATCGAATAAGAGAAAAAATGTTAGAAAAATGCAAATTTTTATATGAGAAAATTATTACATGCTGGAAATAATGTAAATATGCTAAAATAAATTTTTGGGATTTTTTGGATGCAATTTAATAATTAAAAATGAATTTAAAATGATTTAAATGCAAAATTATGAATAAAAATAAATATGCATGCAAAATTGTATTTTTTAATTTATTAAATTAAATAAAGATTTTCAAAAAACAAATGTGAAAGGAAAATAATTTTTGACAATTTTTTAATGCATAAATAAAAATATGAAAAGAAATTAAAATGATGCAAAATATTAATATATGAAAATAGGAAAAATATGAGTTTAGTGCAAGTTTGAAAAAAAAGAATGAAAACCGGTGCTAGCAGGATTCGAACTGGGGACATGTGAGAGGATCCAGGAACAGTGAATGCCTTAACCACTAGGCCACGTTGCATCTGATGTTTGAAAATGAAGTGAGTGGAATCAAACACGCGTCGTTCTTCCATTGCCTCGAGCTCGCGCCAATTCATCGTCTTCTTCGTTTCAAATATTCAAAAGCTTGCGTCGGCCTTCCTTCGACGCTACAAGCCCTGGCAAAATCAAAAACCCATCATACGTAATATAAATGAATTGTAAATACATGTATCAATTTGTTTTCATCCCCTGATCACTCTGGTATGCCTAGTTTGGTCCAATTTTTCCTGTTTCATGAAACCCTAAATCGATCTCAGAAACCCTAGCAATGGCATAACTCGATCCAGGCACTCAAAACGCAATTAAACCGTCCAGATAGCTTGCATACTTGATTCTAAACATGAACAAACAATCAAAACAAGTTAATAATGCATGAATGATGAAAATCGATTTTTGAAAATTCAAGAACAAACCAAATTCGGTTTTCACGATTCTTGATGATTTTTGGCAAAGTGAAGGTCTGAATCGACTCTGGAGATGTCAAGCAATGTGTTGGACACCTTAAAATTGATTGAAAACGGCTGGAAGTGTGATTGCCAATAGCTTGAAGGTCACGGTTTTTTGAGCTTTGGAATAGGGTTTCTAGGGCAATTTTTCTGTTCTCTCTTGATAGGTATGCATCACACATTTATACTGGATGAATTTGGCATGGTTTTTGGAAAGAATCAATCAACATTCAATGTAAATCAAAATTGATTTTTGTACAAAATCAAATTTTCAAAATTTGATTAATTTCCAAGGCAATCTTGCCATATTGATCAATTTTCGAAAATTGCTGGCCTTTGTGAGTTACTTGAGTCTCAAGGAAAGAATAAAAATCAATCTTTCAATTAATTTTGATTTTATACTTTATTTTTAAATTTAATTTGCATTTAAATGAATAAATTCCAAATTAAATAGAAAAATAAATCAAAAATTCGTGGCATTGGGCTTGGATATTCCTAATTGTATGAGGAATAAGTTTGGATGAAGAAAAAGCAAGCCCATTTGCAAAAAATTTGATTTTTAGAAGTATCTCTCTTTGTGCATTCCTTAAAAATTGCCCAACTTGTGAATGGTGCATCTTTTTCAATTTTTCACATTTTTGAGTGTTCTTGGACTTTTTGGAAATCTCTAAGAGTCCTCTAACCAACCTTTTTGGTCTCATCTCAATTGGAGTTACCATGCTCAATATATCTTCAAAACAAAAGGTTGACTTTTGTTGACTTTGAAAATGACTGTAATGTTTTGAGCTATACCTCTCAAATGAAGCATTTTTGGACATTCTTGTGAGACATGAAGTTGTAGAGAATTGAATTTCCTTCAAAACAAGAGGTGGTGGAAAATTTCGAGAAAGTATGAGAAAGTTATGATCACCAAAGTTCATTGACTTTTCACCTAGAAACCCTAATTTAGAAAGTTGGACTTTTGAGCAAATCTTGAGTTTTCTTGATGAATCATGATCAAACCTTGATCAAATGATGAATGTAACTTCAAAATGAGGATGTTGACCAGAAATTATGAAGTTTGACTGTATGTTGACCACAGTTGACTTTTTGTCCAATACAACTGATTTTCAACCATCTGAGCAATTGTCTGAGGAAACTTGACTTGTGAGGCTTGAAACTTGACATGGAGAATCTTTGAAACATATGAGGAGGCATGAAGACCATTGGAGATATTGGAAGTCCATCTTGACCTGAGAGATACCAAACCCTAGTTTGGGTTGATTGTCTAGGAGAGAGTTTGTTTGATCAACTCTTGAGGAATCTTTGAGTATAGATGTATGAAATCTCTTGAGTGGATGGAGGGCAAATTTTGGGGTATGACACCTCTGCTGAGGAAAAGAAGACTTCCGTAGCAGTTGTTCTATCTTTTAGAGATCGAAACACTTATGGAGAAAACTGTTGAAGTTCTTTCTGTGTTCAAAGTTCAAAGGAAAATTTCGCTTTTGTTTCAAAATTTTGAAGTAAAAATTCATTTAAAACCTTTTTAGTTTCAAAAAGTGATTTTCACAATAAAAAGCGTTATTTTGCAAAACAGAATAAAGCAAGAATTGCAAACAAAAGGCATAAGGCTCAAATTTATTGATAGAATGGTAATCAGCCAAAGGCGTGATTCCATGAACTACTTACAAAAGTTGGAAATGATAATTTATTGGGGAAAGGGCTACATTGAAAGCAAAAAACTGCTATTATCCCTAACAACTTTGAATTCCAACTGTGCTTGTTGCTTCAGAAGTTTTGATTGAAGATCCGTTGATGGAAGATTCTTCAGATCGATGAAGTACGGATTGATTTGCAGTTACTTTGTCATTTTTTGTATCCTTATTTTTGCCTAGATTGCCTTTTCAGGTTTTCAATCTATCAGGATAATTTCTATTTATTGTCTCTAATTTTTGGCTGGACCGCCCTTTCAGGTTTTCAGTCCACCGAGACGCTCTTTTTTTTGCCTAAGCCGCCCTTTTTTGGGTTTTCGACTTAGAGCTGTTCTTTTGTTTTTTTTTAGACAAAGTATTTGGACCGCACAAGATTCACGGGATGCGGAGTTCATCACCGTCCATGGTTCGAGAGTCATAGCACCGCGTAAAAGCTTCTTTTGACGATGGGCCTTCGTAGTTAGGAGTCCATTTGCCCTAGAATCGGTTGAAAAGACATAATCTTTTAAGCACGAGGTCGCCTTTAATTCACGAGGTCGGACCTTTTGTCGAAAGCTTTTTCATCCTTCTTTGATATAGCTGCCCATGACACGTAGCGGTCGACGCTTTTCTTGATTAAGTTCAACTGGTCGATTCGCTTTGACACCATTCGCCTCGGATAACTTAGTTTCCATGAGAACTCTCATTGACGGAATCTCAACTTCTACGGGAGCACTTCCATGCCGTATAGAGAAAAGGAGTTGCCCTGTTGAAGTGCGTAGTACGATACCCATGTAGAGAAAATGGCGCATTGCGGTCTTTGTAAGTGATGACCATTTTCGGACGATCTTCTTGATGTTCTTGTTGGCGGCTTCAACGGTGCGTTCTTTGGCGGTAAGGAGATGAGTTATGATGCTCGATCTTGAATTCCTCACACAGTTCTTTCATCATTTTGTTGTTCAAGTTTGATCCATTGTCTGTAATGATCTTACTTGGAATTCCGTATCGCCAAATGAGATTGTTCTTGATGAACCTCACAACCACTTGTCTTGTAACGTTGGCGTAAGATACTGCTTCGACCCATTTGGTGAAGTAATCAATAGCCACTAGAATGAAGCGATGTCCATTGGACGCTTTTGGTTCAATCATACCAATCATGTCAATGCCCCACATGGAGAAAGGCCATGGAGAAGAGAGAACGTTGAGTAGAGTCGGAGGCACATGGATCTTATCTGCGTAGATCTGGCACTTGTGACATCTTTTAACGTGTTTACAGCAATCAGATTCCATCGTTATCCAATAGTATCCTGCTCTTAAGATTTTTCTGGACATTGCATGCCCATTTGAATGGGTTCCAAAGGACCCTTCATGCACTTCATGGATTATCGTGTCTGCTTCTTGTTGGTCGACACATCTGAGCAGAACCATGTCGAAGTTTCTTTTGTATAGCACATCTTCATTCAGGAAGAAATTTCTAGAAAGCCTCCTTAGAGTTTTCCTATCTTTGTATGCCCCGAGCGGTACTCGTGTTTGAAGGAAACGCTTAATGTCGTGGAACCACGGGTTTATCGTCAAGACCGTTGCAAACACATATGGTGTCTTTCAAGGCGTCTAATGCGGATCTTAGGCATATCGTTCCAATCATTGACTTTGAAATGGAAGAGTAGAGTAAGGCCCGCCATTCGATTCGATCTCGAGGGATATGATGAAGTTCTACTTTGTTGAAGAAAGTCAATAAACGCATAATCTCGTAAGGAATCAAACCAAGATGATGAGTTTCATACTTGTCTTTGATTTGATTGATCACAAGAATCTCCATATATGTCAAGGATCTTGATCCTTAAGTCGATGGCTTTTCAATACCCATGATACAAGCTTCATATTCTATGCGATGTTGTTGGTGCAATCAAACAACAATCGCGGAAACGGATATGAGAACCTTCGAGTGATGATGATGCCCCAATTCCATTGCCAAGACATTAATCGCTCCATCAAAATTAGGCCCCATCGGATTCGGATCGGACCTTCTCCGTAGCGGTTCATCACAATCTTTCATCTTTAAGTACATAACATCCTCGCTGTGAAGTCGAACTTGAGAGATTGGTATTTTGAGCGGTGATAAGCCAAGTGATCGGGAGAATGCTTTTGACTTTTGGGCACGATCGGATGTCATACTCGGATAATAGCATCGCCATCGAGCAATTCTTTCTTTGGCTTTTCAAAGACGATTGATTGGATCCATTTTGGAGATTAACCAAGTCGTATGATTGATCATGTATGGCGAAGACGTTTTGAAGCCCATACCAAAGCACAACATGTTTTCTCGAGCATGGAGTAACGAGTTTCAACTGTGAACTTTTACTGTGTAGTAAATGGCATGCTCCTTCTTACGGTTTCATCTTGTTGTCCAAGCACGCAGCCCATGGAATCTTCTAGCACGTTAAGGTACATGATTAATGGTCTTCCTTCAACTGGAGGAATCAATATTGGAGGTTCGGCGGTATTCCTTGATATGTCAACGCTTTTGGCAATCTTCCGTCCACACAACCTCTTGATTTTGCGGAGAAGCTTGAATATCGCCCACAAGTAGATCATTTGAGAGATAATTGAGATATAATTCAACCGTCAAGAAATCTCTTGCTTTTTTTTATGTGGCGTAGGCATTTCTTGAATAGCCTTGACTTTGTCGGGTCAACTTCAATACCCGACGATAAAACCTAGGAGTTTTCGGATCTTACCCCAAAGGTGCATTTGTTAGGATTCGGAGTGAAATTTTCTTAGTCAAACAACTTCAAGAGATATTCTATATGCTTTTCTTGATGGCTATCATGTCGCACGAGACTTCGATCTCTTTGTGCATCATGTCATGAAAGAGAGTAGTCATTGCCTTCTCGTAAGTTGCCGCATTCTTTAATCCAAACGGCATTACTTTGTAGCAAATGTGCCCCATGGCGTGATGAAGGATGTCTTCTCCATGTCTTCGAGCCATTCGATATGATTGTAGCGAGAAACCGTCCATGAAGGAAAAGACATTGAACTTTATGGTACTATCCACTAGCATGTCGATGCGGTAGTGGGAAATCATCTTTTGGACTAGCTTTGTTCAAGTCCGTAGTCAACACACATTCGACCTTTCCGTCTTTCTGGAGACAGCACTATGTTGGCTAGCCATTGAGGATACTCGTAGGTGACGAGGAAAGCGTTGAACTTTTTTGATTTTGTCGGCCATTTTGGGTGAACTCTTCTTCTCGCTTAACGGTGGACACTCCGGTCTTAATGGCAAATGATGCTCCACGATTGGTATCTAAACCCATGTCTGGTAGGACCAAGCGAACACATCAACATATTCTTTGAGAAGATCTATCGTTTGCTCTTGACGCTCTCGAGTGAAGCTCCGATATTTACTTTTTTGTCTTCCTCGTAACCAAGTTGATTGCTTCGAGGTTCTTTGTGAGGTGAATGATTCTTTCCTCGTGCTTAAGTAATCGAAATCTCATCTGGGATCTCTTCTTCAACTTCTTCCTCGGCGACTGCTGTGGGATTTCAAAGTTGGGAGAGAGCATAGAGCTATTGCTTTCAATGGATTTGTCCATCTGTTAATCTGCATATTTGATTTATGTTTGATTAATTAACTTTTTTTTCATTTTTTTCATTTTTTTTTTGAAAAAGTTAATGTGAAGATTTTTTTTTGTGTTTTTTAGGATTATCATTTCCAAGAAAGGGTAAAAATGAAAACAAACACAAAGTGTGGAATCAAAACAACGCATTTTATTTATGACTCACAATATGAAACAGGGCCCTAAAATACAAACTCATTCGCCTTGGGCAAGACAAAGAGAGATTATTTAAAAGCTAAACCTTATAAACATCTCTTCGCTTAGGCGGCGAGAGTTCAAAACAAAAGCAAAGATAAACTACTTAAAACTAGGAGTGTTAGTCCGAACTTCAACAGTTTTCGAGTGGCGAACTCCTTGAAGTCGAGGTACTGTAATTTTAATTTAATCGAGTAGACTTTGGTCGTTGGTCGAGTGCTTTGAAGATTCGGACGACGGACCTTGCCTTTTGTGTTGCTAAAGCAGTCTTCTTCGGCTTGATGAATAGATCGGGAAGTATGGGATACAACATATGTGCTTCCTGTTAGCCTCTGTGTTGAATTATGGGGATGTACCCTCCAATCTTCTGAGTGAAGGGACTCATTGTCGGCGACACTTTCTAGTTCGTATCCCGAATCGTATCCCTGATCTTCGGTAATTACGTTAATGTAGTAGGAGTCAAGATCTAGTTTAACAAATTCCACGGGTGGGTTAAAGCAGAGATCTTCGTTTGGAACCTCAATCGGATGATTAGATCGGGAAGATGGGTACACCTCTTCCGGTTGACTAGGATACTCAAAAGAATCACCCCATCCAGTGGGCTTTTTGAGCTTTCTGGCGCAGTGTATTTCACCATGTAGTCAAATTTACCACTTGGTTCTCCCAAGGTGTCCCAAACTTCAGAAGGGACAGGTGGATTTTCATGCCTTTGCAGGGACATGTCTTTGAATTGATCAGTCGGAGGATAGTACGGTGCGTAGGATTCTTCCTGAGACACATATTCAGGGCTGTTCAGATAAGTGCTCCACTCTTCAGATCTAGAGAGATCATCTTCATCATCTTCATCATCTTCCGAACACTTTGTATACATTCCTACATGAATCATTACAAAGTCAAAACAAAATGCCTTTTCAAAACATTTTTGTCAAACACACAGAAAGCACTTTTTGAAAATGACCTAAGAGCAACTAAGAGCCCGTAGATAACTACGGATGGAAAGGGGTGCTAATACCTTCCCTTTTCATAACCTTCTCCCCTTACTCAGAATCTAACGAAGGTCTTTTCCTGTTCTTTTCACCTTCCCCTTAATTGGATAAAAGAAAAGTCGGTGGCGACTCTTGCTATCCGCACATTTGCGATACAAAAATCTCAAAGTCAGTTCACCGTATTACAGTTGTATAGGTTGCAATTTCTTTATCATGTAATAGCATAGGATTTACTTTCCGCACTTTATATTTCTGCCTTTACTTTCTGCACTCCTATATTATGTATCTGCCCCAAAGCCCTGTAATAGCGTAGGACCTTTACTTTCCGCACTTTACATTTCCGCAATTTACTTTCTGCACCTATTAACTGCTAGTAATTCGGCGTGTATGGCAAGATTAACTTAATCAATCTAGATCACTAATCACAAGATAAATATCTGAACATAACCCACTTTTCACACATGCATCCACCCTTAGGGCATCCTCTCTTGTTGTCATACGAATACAATAGTCATGTCCCTCGAACATAGAGATATCTTAGCTAAGACACTTACAAACTTATCATCATATTCCTTTAGAATTAAACATCATAGTCCATCGATGACCCTCGATGTTGCCTACGAATATATGATCTCGTCCCTCGATTGTTGCCTACGAAAAGTGATGATCGTCCCTACGAATATGCTAAGATATCCCTACAAGTTTCCTTCTATGACCATCCGATGTCCCTTCTAATGTCCCTTTTACATCCAACGAATAAGGTTACCTATCAACCAATGGCATGGATAACCTTATTCTAAAGGAAAGTAAAATAACACGGAAACGACCGTTCTGAGTGGGTAAAATAAGTCTCTTTTGCTTGCTCAATCAAAATACTTTTCACACCTCAGACTTTCAAAACTTTTCAAAACACTTTGTATACATTCCAGCGTGAATCATTAAAAAAGTCCTTTTTCCAAAACAAAACATTTCCAAACACATCGTATACATTCCAGCGTGAATCATTACGAAGTCAAAGTGAAATGCCTTTTTAAAAACATTTTCAAACACACACACAAAAAGAAATTTGTAAAGTGAGCTAAACAATTAAGAGCATGTAGATAACTACGGATGGAAAGGGTGCTAACACCTTCCCTTTTCATAACTGGTCCCGTACTTAGAATCTAACGAAGGTCTTTTCCTGTTCTTTTCGCCTTCCCTAAATTAGATAAAAGAAAAGTGGTGGCGACTCTTGCTATCCGCAACATTTGCGATAAAATGCAAAACAAATAAGTCAGTTCTCCCACCGTATGACAAAACTGGCAACTCTGCTAGGGAAACACCCTAAAGAGAGGCTACCTTAGGGTTTTTAAATCACTTTATTACTTTTTGTTTGACTTGCTTGCTTAACTTTTAAGGGTGGTTTCGGTATTATACTTGTCGGGGATCCTACACCCGGATCCAGGTTTCCTTAGGTAAGTAGCAATAAATCGTCGGGACCGTTAGGCGTATACATAAACGATCAACATGATGGTTACGTTAGTGCGACACTTTGGATGTCCCGATGCTCCTCATGTCCAATTGAGGAAAGTATTTGGCTTCTGCGTGGTGTCAATCGCACTATCTCAACTTTTAGAACCCTAATTGACCCATCTTGTCCATTAGAAGGTAGTGAGATGGCCGACTTCGGTGTAGACTGAGGTTGGTTGATACTCGATGCTACGCTCATTAAGATTCGACTTTCAAGATGTTTCGGTCGACCACTTGGTAGTCGTATTGAAATAAAGCCTACAAGAAATATCAATGATATGAGATTTCTAGAACCCGGTTACTATTATAGGACAAGTTGAACCCACTTAAACTTTGGTAGGGTAGACACCTATACCTCATGCAAGCCTTAAACCTAGGGCTATTGTGTGAATTGCTTGTGCTTGCTACTTGTGTTAAACATGACATCATGACATCATAACATCATAACATCATAACATCATATCATTTCTAACTATCTCAAGGACCTAGGGATTTATCTTTGCTCTATTTTGTAGGAATTATGGCTTCAAGGAAGACTATCTGAATCAACTTCGTGGGTATACCTTCTAACCTCAAAGAATTAGGTTAAGAAGGTCCCGATCATGCTCAGTTCATCAAAAGATATGGTTATCTCTAGTTTTGAAGAAGATATGATGCACGTCATATTCCAGTTCTTCGATCTGAAACATCACTGCTTTACAATCCCAAATTATCAGTTGGTGCCTACATTAGAAGAGTTCTCTAAACTACTTGGGATACCTATCCTTGATCAGATACCATTCACCAGTTCATAAAAAGCTTCGAAATATGAAGACATCGCATCAGCGTTACATCTAAAGCAATCAGACATTGAAGCTAATTGGGAAACAAGAAGCGGAGTTAAGGGTTTGCTTGCTAAGTTTCTGATAAAGAAAGCTCAAGAATTCCTAAAGGCTATGAGTTTCCATGCATTCGAAGACACTTTGACCTTGCTACTATATGGCATGGTACTATTTCCTTATCCAAATCAGTTCATAGACGTGAAAGCCATCAAGATATTCCTCACTCGCAATCATGTGCCTACCTTAATTGGGGACATCCTCCATTCTCTCCACACTCGTGCCATCAAAAGACAAGGAACTCTCATGTTGCATACTATTACTTTACAGGTGGTTTATTTCGCACCTTCCTCAATCAGTAGTGAAGAACGAGCAAAGATTAAAGTGGTCTCAAAGGCTGATGTCACTCTCTCATTCAAATATTCGTTGGTGTCTGTTTTCTCAAAAGGACTTCACTTTCATTGAGCGTTATGGGGAATTCTGTAATGTACCACTCCTCAGCATAAGGGGAGGTATCACTTACAACCCTCATCTAGCTCTACGTCAGTTTGGTTATGCTTAAAGAGATGGTCCTCATGATATGTTTCTCCAAGACATTGTGTTTGACTACGAAAACGATCTCCAGAACTACCATCGAAGATTTGTGCACGCTTAGGGCATGGTAAAGAAGACTGATACCAAGACCCTGGGACACAAAAATTCCATTCCTTGGGAACGTTACCTCAAACGGGTGCGAGATCGAGCTCAAAACCTCATGATGCCGTTTACAGCTGTTCTACCAGTGCTTATGAACCTGTTTCTATAGGTGACGAACCCTATACCATTCTCCATCCAGACATGCCTACTAATTTCGAAGACCTGAAGAGATCCTGGATTCAGCTTAGAGAAGAAAGGGATACCTTCAAAGCTTAGTTCTATGCAAGCGAGAATAAGGTATTACAGTTGACAAAGATACTTCACAAGGAGCGAAGCATCAATACTTACTTCAACACAAAGAGGAAGCGTCCATGGGAGACCTAAGCTCTAGGAATTTCTTTTTATTTTTTTAAACTTTCTTTTCGTGCTTGGTTAACAAATTTAAATTCCTAAGGTCCTTGAAAGCATTGCATTGCATAACATTACATATCATGGCATAACATTTCATAACAGGTACATTGAAGACCGATTTTCTTATTCTCTCACTGTTTATTTCAGCAGAAATGGCTCTTGAACAGACTGTCAAAGATCTCAAGGCTCAGAACACTCAATTCCAAGAGATGTTCACCAACTTGGTCCAAGGCCATAAATATCTGAAGAAGCACATCACCAGAAAGAAGAAGACCATTGGTATTCTCAACATGGGAAGACATCACAAGGGTCCAGTCAAGGTGGTCAGACAGCTCGAATTCTCAGACAAGAGCGGTGAAACTGAAGGAAGTATTAAAAATGTAGGAAGCCATCGTGAGTCTGATAACAGAGATGAAGGCTATGTGAGTGAGCAGTATCCTCCTGACAACGAAAAGTACAAACAAATTGAAGACCGCCTGAATGTTGTGGAAATTATGAAAATGTCAAGGCTGAACATTGATGATCTGACTCTTGTTCCTGGTGTGGTAATTCCCCGCAAGTTGAAAGTCCCTACCTTTGCTAAATATGATGGAATCTCTTGTCCGAAGCTACATCTGAAGTCCTATGTTCAGAAGATCCACCCTCATACCGAAGACAGGAAATTATGGATCCATTTCTTCCAAGAGAGTTTGTCTGGAACTCAGTTGGAGTGGTATTATCAGCTAGAGAATACCCACATTCATACCTGGAATGACTTAGCAGATGCTTTCTACAAGCAGTATCAGTACAATGCTGAATTGGCACCTACCCGCATGCAACTACAAAGCATGTCTATGGGTCGAGACAAGAAGTTCAAAGAATATGCTCAGAAATGGAGAGATCTAGAAGGATGAGTTTAACCACCATTGTCCCATAGGGAGTTGGTTGACATGTTTATGGGAACACTGACATACCCATTCTTCAATCATTTGATTGGAAACTCTTCAGCCGGATTCACCGAGCTGATATTGACAAGCGAACATATCGAAGATGGAATCAAGAGCGGAAATATTCAAGTAGTTTCATCTTCAAATGCTGCGAAGAGATCTTTTGGTGGTAAGAAAGAAGCCAATGTTGTGTATGGTCAGAAGAGCCGTGACAAAGCTGATCACACTCAATCTATGGGGGCAAATATGATATGGATCTTTCAAGCTCCAAACAACAGACTGTGCAATTGGAAGACTGAAGATGTTATACCAATCTCCTTTAGACAAGAGTAATTTGTTTTTCTGCTTTTATGCTTTCGAACAATAAACTTTAAGCCTAGTGCCTTGCCCGGGGCACCACGACTCGTTTGTGAGGGATATTATTTGTCATTCGCATATTTTCATTCAACAAATCATTGGACTTTTGCATTCAAATACTGTTCTTTTTTCTTTCTTTTCACTTTATCACCCTTCTAACAAGCTATATGTTCTTACACACACCCACATGATACACTACATATTCACTTTGAATCTCGTCTATAACAACTCTACTATTGCTAAATATAACTCCGATAATCCGATCTACCAAGCCGAAGACGAAGGTGAGGAATATTGTGAAGTGCCAGGAGAACTTGTCAGACTACTACAACAGGAAGAACAAGTTATACAGCCACACGAGGAGCCAGTCGGGATTATAAATCTAGGTATTGACGAAGACAAAGGAAATCAAGATAGGAGCGGGTCTTGAGAACAGTGTCAAAGAGATATTGGTTTAGATGTTGCGAGACTATATCGAGATTTTTGCTTGGTCCTACGAAGATATGCCAGGTTTAGACATTGGCATTGTGGTACACCAACTACCAACGAAAGATGGTTTTCTCCATGTGAAGCAAAAGGTTCATCGTATGCGTCCTGAGATGTTCGAGAAAATCAAAGCCGAAATTATGAAATAGTTCAATGCCGGTTTCCTAGCCGTTACTTCTTATCCACAATGGGTTGTGATTGTGGTGCCCGTACCTAAGAAAGATGGAAAAGTACGTATGTGTATGGACTACCGAGATCTGAACAAAGCAAGTCCGAAAGACAATTTTCAACTTCCTCATATTGATGTCCTGGTTGATAACACCTCTCAACACAAGGTTTTCTCCTTCATGGATGGTTTCTTCGATTACAATCATATTAAAATGGCTCCCGAAGACATGGAAAAGACTACTTTTGTTACACAGTGGGGCACATTCTATTACAAAGTCATGTCGTTCGGACAGAAGAACGCTGGCGTCACATATCAATGTGCCATGGTAGCTTTATTCCATGACATGATTCATCACGAGATAGAGGTCTACGTCGAAGACATGATATCTCGATCATAAACTGAAGAAGAACATCTCGTTCATTTTCCGAAGCTGTTTGATAGACTGAAGAAATACAGACTAAGACTTAATTCTAACAAGTGCACCTTTGGAGTCAGATTCGGTAAACTCCTGGGATTTGTTGTCAATGGTAAAGGTATTGAAGTCGACCCCGCCAAGGTTATGGCTATTCAAGAAATGCCAGCTCCCCGCACCGAGAAGGAAGTCAGAGGTTTCTTGGGACGATTAAACTACATTGCTAGATTCATTGCACATCTAACTGGTACTTGTGAGCCAATTTTCAAGTTACTGAAGAAAGATCAAGTGGTGAATTGCAACGACGATTGCCAAACAGCTTTTGATAAAATCAAAGAGTACTTACAAAATCCTTCTATCCTGATACCACCTGCCAAGGTAAGACCTCTTATCATGTACTTAACAGTATTAGAGAACTCAATGGGGTGTGTGTTGGGGCAACATGATGAGTCTGGTCGAAAAGAGTATGCAATATACTACTTTAGCAAAAAATTTATCGACTGTGAAACAAGATACTCACGGCTTGAGAAAACTTACAGCGCTTTGGCTAGGACTGCTCGCCGACTAAGACAATATATGTTGACTCATACTACCTTGTTGATCTCCAAGATGGATCGAATAAAATACATATTTGAGAAACCTGCTCTCTCTGGAAGAATAGAAAGATGGCAAATGATCTTGACCGAATATGACATCCAGTTGTAATACGGTGAACTGACTTTGAGATTTTTGTATCGCAAATGTGCGGATAGCAAGAGTCGCCACCGACTTTTCTTTTATCCAATTAAGGGAAGGTGAAAAGAACAGGAAAAGACCTTCGTTAGATTCTCGAGTAAGGGAGAAGGTTATGAAAAGGGAAGGTATTAGCACCCTTTCCATCCGTAGTTATCTACGGGCTCTTAGTTGCTCTTAGGTCATTTTCAAAAAGTGCTTTCTGTGTGTTTGACAAAAATGTTTTGAAAAGGCATTTCGTTTTGACTTTGTAATGATTCATGTAGGAATGTATACAAAGTGTTCGGAAATGTTTCGTTTTTGAAAAGAGTTTGAACTTTGACAAAAGTGTGAGGTGTGAAAAAAAAGTATTTTGATAGAGCAGGCAACTAAAAGTCTTATTACCTACTCAGAATTGGTCGTTTTCGTGTTATTTTACTTTCCTTTAGAATAGCGCTATCCATACCATTAGTTGGTAGGTAACCCTATTCGTTGGATGTGGAAGGGACATTAGAAGGGACATCGGATGGTCATAGAAGGTAACTTTGTAGGAAGTATCCTAGCACATTCGAAGGGACTATCATCACTTTTCGTAGGCAACAATCGTGGGACGAGATCATGTTTTCGTAGGCCACGTCGAGGGACTCATGATCTTTGATTCGAAGGGACTATGATGATATATTTCGTAGGCAACGGTGCTAGGATGCCTCTACGTTCGAGGGACATGACCATTTGTATTCGTAAAGGCAACGAGAGAGAATTACCCTAAGGGGTGCATGTGTGAAAAAGTGTGTCAAATTCAGATATGTTATCTTGAAATTATGAGTGATCTATGTCCAATTTTATCTTGCCATACACGCCTAATTACTAGCAGTTTATAGGGTGCAGAAAGTAAATCGCGAGAATGTAAAGTGCGGAAAGTAAATGCCCTACGCTATTACATGGCTTTGGGGCAGTTACATAATAAGAGTGCGGAAAATAAAAGTCCTAATTAAACTATTACATCCCATAGGCAGTTACATAATTGAAAACGAAAAGCAAGAAAAAATCGTCCGAAACGTTACAACCTGTGAACAGATACATAATCGGAAAACAAAAGAAATTGCATAAGAGGAAAATGTTAGCAAAAAACATGATTTTTGAATGAGGAAAAAGGTTTTATGTTAGTAATAACAATAAGATGATAAGATATTTTTTTGGTAATTTTCAGAATCGATTTCGATATTTAAAAACAATTAAAAATCATTCAAATGATTAATTAATAATTAAATAAAAAATGCATGCAAAAATAATAATTTTAATTGCTAAAAATTAAATAAGTATTTTTCTGATAATAATGCAAAAAAGAAATATTTTTGGTGTTTTTTAGATGCATGATAAAAAATATTGAAGATAAATTAAATTAGATGGAAAATATTAAAGAAAATAGAAAAATATGTTAGTTTTCAATGAAGCAAAAAAATGTTTGGTCTTTCCAGGATTCGAACTTAGCGTCTTTCCAGGATTCGAACTTAGCGCGAAGAACACCTTCTTCTTCGTTTGAATTTTTAAACACTTAGCGTCGGCTTCGTTCGACGCTAAGGCCCCTGCAAATATCAAAAATCAAGCACAAGCAATATAAATTCAATACAAAGCCATGGTTCGATTCGTTTTTGTCCACTGATCATCCTGGTATCCTTGGTTTGGTCTAATTTTACGTGTTTTAGGAAGCCCTAAATCGGTTCAGAAAACCCTAGCCATGGTGGATTTTGATTCAGGCCACGAAAATGCAATCAAACTATGCAGAAAGTTTCCAAACTTCATTCTAAACACAAAACAAACATCAAAACATGTTAAAAACGCATGAGAATTAAAAATCGATTTTTGGGAAAAGTTTGACAAACCGAAATCGGGATTGCTCGATTCTTGATGTTTTGAGAGTCAAAGGCCGGATCGACCTGTGGACTCCAAGGAATGCAATGGAATGCTCAAAACCAATTGAAACGGCTGGAACTATAAGTTGCTTCAAGAACACGGTTTTTTGGCTTTAGGTTAGGGTTCCTCCAAGCATTTTTCTGTTCTTTCTCATGTTGTATGCATTGTATATTTATAATGGATGGATTTTGGGCTGAATTCAAGAGCAAATATTGATCAATCAATGCACAAATTATTTGATTTTGTACAAAATCAAATCTTCCTTATTTGATCCAATCTTCATCAATTTCTTGCCAAATCAATGTAAATTTCGAAATTTGCCAGCTTTGATGAGTTGCTTGGACCTCAAGAATCAGAGAAAAAATCACTTTGCATTTAATTTTGATTTTATACCTTATTTTTTAATTTAATTTGTTTTTAAATGAATAAAATCCAAATTAAATAGAAAAATAAAGACAAAATTTGTGGCATTGGGCTTGGAGCTTCCAAATAAGATAAGGAACAAGTTTAAACCAAGAAAAACTAGGCCCATTTGCAAAATTTTGGATTTTTACAAGTATTTCTCTTTATGCACTTCTTCAAAAATGCCCAACTTGTGCAAGGTGTATTTTGCTCAATTTTCCACATTTTTTAGTGTTCTTGGACTTTTTAGAAAGCTCTAGGTGTCCTCTAAACAACATCTTTGGTTTCATCTCAATTGGAGTTTCCATGCTCAATAAAACTTCATTACAAAAAGTTGACTTTTTGTTGACTTTGAAAAGGACCTGTAATGTTTTGATCCATACCTTCCAAATGAAGCATTTTTTGAACATTCTTGTGAGACATGAAGTTGTAGAGAATTGAATTTCCTTCAAAACAAGAGGTGGTGGAAAAATTTTTGAGAAAGTATGAGAAAGTTATGATCAGTCAAAGTTCAGTTGACTTTTCACCTAGAAACCCTAATTTAGAAAGTTGGACTTTTGAGCAAATCTTGAGTTTTCTTGATGAATCATGATCAAACCTTGATCAAATGATGAATGTAACTTCAAAATGAGGATGTTGACCAGAAATTATGAAGTTTGACTGTATGTTGACCACAATTGACTTTTTGTCCAATACAACTGATTTTCAACCATCTGAGCAATTGTCTGAGGAAACTTGACTTGTGAGGCTTGAAACTTGACATGGGGAATCTTTGAAGCATATGAGGAGGCATGATGACAATTGGAGATGTTGGAAGTCCATCTTGATCTGAAAATTGCCAAACCCTAGTTTGGGTTGATTGTCTAGGAGAGGGTTTGTTTGATCAACCCTTGAGGAATCCTTGAGTGTGGATGTATGAGATGTTTTGAGAAGTAAGAGGGCAAATTTTGGGGTATGACACCAGTATACTACTCAAAAAGCGATCAAAGGAAGTATAGCAACCGATCATTTGGATCATCAAGCCATAGATGACTATCAGTCTATGCATTTTGAGTTTCTAGACGAGGACGTCATGTTAGTCACTAATTTCGAAGAACCTGGACCAGACGAAGGACCTGAATTAAAGATCATAGTCCCTTCGAATTAAAGATCATAGTCCCTCGATGACCCTCGATGTTGCCTACGAATATATGATCTCGTCCCTCGATTATTGCCAATGAAAAGTGATGATCGTCCCTACGAATATGCTAAGATATTCCTACAAGTTGCCTTCTATGACCATCCAATGTCCCTTCGAATGTCCCTTTTACATCCAACGAATAAGGTTACCCATCAACCAATGATATGGATAGCATTATTCTAAAGGAAAGTAAAATAACACGGAAACGACCGTTCTGAGTGGGTAAAATAAGTCTCTTTTGCTTGCTCAATCAAAATACTTTTCACACCTCAGACTTTCAAAACTTTTCAAAACACTTTGTATACATTCCAGCGTGAATCATTAAAAAAGTCCTTTTTCCAAAACAAAACATTTCCAAACACATCGTATACATTCCAGCGTGAATCATTACGAAGTCAAAGTGAAATGCCTTTTTAAAAACATTTTCAAACACACACACAAAAAGAAATTTGTAAAGTGAGCTAAACAATTAAGAGCATGTAGATAACTACGGATGGAAAGGGTGCTAACACCTTCCCTTTTCATAACTGGTCCCGTACTTAGAATCTAACGAAGGTCTTTTCCTGTTCTTTTCGCCTTCCCTAAATTAGATAAAAGAAAAGTGGTGGCGACTCTTGCTATCCGCAACATTTGCGATAAAATGCAAAACAAATAAGTCAGTTCTCCCACCGTATGACAAAACTGGCAACTCTGCTAGGGAAACACCCTAAAGAGAGGCTACCTTAGGGTTTTTAAATCACTTTATTACTTTTTGTTTGACTTGCTTGCTTAACTTTTAAGGGTGGTTTCGGTATTATACTTGTCGGGGATCCTACACCCGGATCCAGGTTTCCTTAGGTAAGTAGCAATAAATCGTCGGGACCGTTAGGCGTATACATAAACGATCAACATGATGGTTACGTTAGTGCGACACTTTGGATGTCCCGATGCTCCTCATGTCCAATTGAGGAAAGTATTTGGCTTCTGCGTGGTGTCAATCGCACTATCTCAACTTTTAGAACCCTAATTGACCCATCTTGTCCATTAGAAGGTAGTGAGATGGCCGACTTCGGTGTAGACTGAGGTTGGTTGATACTCGATGCTACGCTCATTAAGATTCGACTTTCAAGATGTTTCGGTCGACCACTTGGTAGTCGTATTGAAATAAAGCCTACAAGAAATATCAATGATATGAGATTTCTAGAACCCGGTTACTATTATAGGACAAGTTGAACCCACTTAAACTTTGGTAGGGTAGACACCTATACCTCATGCAAGCCTTAAACCTAGGGCTATTGTGTGAATTGCTTGTGCTTGCTACTTGTGTTAAACATGACATCATGACATCATAACATCATAACATCATAACATCATATCATTTCTAACTATCTCAAGGACCTAGGGATTTATCTTTGCTCTATTTTGTAGGAATTATGGCTTCAAGGAAGACTATCTGAATCAACTTCGTGGGTATACCTTCTAACCTCAAAGAATTAGGTTAAGAAGGTCCCGATCATGCTCAGTTCATCAAAAGATATGGTTATCTCTAGTTTTGAAGAAGATATGATGCACGTCATATTCCAGTTCTTCGATCTGAAACATCACTGCTTTACAATCCCAAATTATCAGTTGGTGCCTACATTAGAAGAGTTCTCTAAACTACTTGGGATACCTATCCTTGATCAGATACCATTCACCAGTTCATAAAAAGCTTCGAAATATGAAGACATCGCATCAGCGTTACATCTAAAGCAATCAGACATTGAAGCTAATTGGGAAACAAGAAGCGGAGTTAAGGGTTTGCTTGCTAAGTTTCTGATAAAGAAAGCTCAAGAATTCCTAAAGGCTATGAGTTTCCATGCATTCGAAGACACTTTGACCTTGCTACTATATGGCATGGTACTATTTCCTTATCCAAATCAGTTCATAGACGTGAAAGCCATCAAGATATTCCTCACTCGCAATCATGTGCCTACCTTAATTGGGGACATCCTCCATTCTCTCCACACTCGTGCCATCAAAAGACAAGGAACTCTCATGTTGCATACTATTACTTTACAGGTGGTTTATTTCGCACCTTCCTCAATCAGTAGTGAAGAACGAGCAAAGATTAAAGTGGTCTCAAAGGCTGATGTCACTCTCTCATTCAAATATTCGTTGGTGTCTGTTTTCTCAAAAGGACTTCACTTTCATTGAGCGTTATGGGGAATTCTGTAATGTACCACTCCTCAGCATAAGGGGAGGTATCACTTACAACCCTCATCTAGCTCTACGTCAGTTTGGTTATGCTTAAAGAGATGGTCCTCATGATATGTTTCTCCAAGACATTGTGTTTGACTACGAAAACGATCTCCAGAACTACCATCGAAGATTTGTGCACGCTTAGGGCATGGTAAAGAAGACTGATACCAAGACCCTGGGACACAAAAATTCCATTCCTTGGGAACGTTACCTCAAACGGGTGCGAGATCGAGCTCAAAACCTCATGATGCCGTTTACAGCTGTTCTACCAGTGCTTATGAACCTGTTTCTATAGGTGACGAACCCTATACCATTCTCCATCCAGACATGCCTACTAATTTCGAAGACCTGAAGAGATCCTGGATTCAGCTTAGAGAAGAAAGGGATACCTTCAAAGCTTAGTTCTATGCAAGCGAGAATAAGGTATTACAGTTGACAAAGATACTTCACAAGGAGCGAAGCATCAATACTTACTTCAACACAAAGAGGAAGCGTCCATGGGAGACCTAAGCTCTAGGAATTTCTTTTTATTTTTTTAAACTTTCTTTTCGTGCTTGGTTAACAAATTTAAATTCCTAAGGTCCTTGAAAGCATTGCATTGCATAACATTACATATCATGGCATAACATTTCATAACAGGTACATTGAAGACCGATTTTCTTATTCTCTCACTGTTTATTTCAGCAGAAATGGCTCTTGAACAGACTGTCAAAGATCTCAAGGCTCAGAACACTCAATTCCAAGAGATGTTCACCAACTTGGTCCAAGGCCATAAATATCTGAAGAAGCACATCACCAGAAAGAAGAAGACCATTGGTATTCTCAACATGGGAAGACATCACAAGGGTCCAGTCAAGGTGGTCAGACAGCTCGAATTCTCAGACAAGAGCGGTGAAACTGAAGGAAGTATTAAAAATGTAGGAAGCCATCGTGAGTCTGATAACAGAGATGAAGGCTATGTGAGTGAGCAGTATCCTCCTGACAACGAAAAGTACAAACAAATTGAAGACCGCCTGAATGTTGTGGAAATTATGAAAATGTCAAGGCTGAACATTGATGATCTGACTCTTGTTCCTGGTGTGGTAATTCCCCGCAAGTTGAAAGTCCCTACCTTTGCTAAATATGATGGAATCTCTTGTCCGAAGCTACATCTGAAGTCCTATGTTCAGAAGATCCACCCTCATACCGAAGACAGGAAATTATGGATCCATTTCTTCCAAGAGAGTTTGTCTGGAACTCAGTTGGAGTGGTATTATCAGCTAGAGAATACCCACATTCATACCTGGAATGACTTAGCAGATGCTTTCTACAAGCAGTATCAGTACAATGCTGAATTGGCACCTACCCGCATGCAACTACAAAGCATGTCTATGGGTCGAGACAAGAAGTTCAAAGAATATGCTCAGAAATGGAGAGATCTAGAAGGATGAGTTTAACCACCATTGTCCCATAGGGAGTTGGTTGACATGTTTATGGGAACACTGACATACCCATTCTTCAATCATTTGATTGGAAACTCTTCAGCCGGATTCACCGAGCTGATATTGACAAGCGAACATATCGAAGATGGAATCAAGAGCGGAAATATTCAAGTAGTTTCATCTTCAAATGCTGCGAAGAGATCTTTTGGTGGTAAGAAAGAAGCCAATGTTGTGTATGGTCAGAAGAGCCGTGACAAAGCTGATCACACTCAATCTATGGGGGCAAATATGATATGGATCTTTCAAGCTCCAAACAACAGACTGTGCAATTGGAAGACTGAAGATGTTATACCAATCTCCTTTAGACAAGAGTAATTTGTTTTTCTGCTTTTATGCTTTCGAACAATAAACTTTAAGCCTAGTGCCTTGCCCGGGGCACCACGACTCGTTTGTGAGGGATATTATTTGTCATTCGCATATTTTCATTCAACAAATCATTGGACTTTTGCATTCAAATACTGTTCTTTTTTCTTTCTTTTCACTTTATCACCCTTCTAACAAGCTATATGTTCTTACACACACCCACATGATACACTACATATTCACTTTGAATCTCGTCTATAACAACTCTACTATTGCTAAATATAACTCCGATAATCCGATCTACCAAGCCGAAGACGAAGGTGAGGAATATTGTGAAGTGCCAGGAGAACTTGTCAGACTACTACAACAGGAAGAACAAGTTATACAGCCACACGAGGAGCCAGTCGGGATTATAAATCTAGGTATTGACGAAGACAAAGGAAATCAAGATAGGAGCGGGTCTTGAGAACAGTGTCAAAGAGATATTGGTTTAGATGTTGCGAGACTATATCGAGATTTTTGCTTGGTCCTACGAAGATATGCCAGGTTTAGACATTGGCATTGTGGTACACCAACTACCAACGAAAGATGGTTTTCTCCATGTGAAGCAAAAGGTTCATCGTATGCGTCCTGAGATGTTCGAGAAAATCAAAGCCGAAATTATGAAATAGTTCAATGCCGGTTTCCTAGCCGTTACTTCTTATCCACAATGGGTTGTGATTGTGGTGCCCGTACCTAAGAAAGATGGAAAAGTACGTATGTGTATGGACTACCGAGATCTGAACAAAGCAAGTCCGAAAGACAATTTTCAACTTCCTCATATTGATGTCCTGGTTGATAACACCTCTCAACACAAGGTTTTCTCCTTCATGGATGGTTTCTTCGATTACAATCATATTAAAATGGCTCCCGAAGACATGGAAAAGACTACTTTTGTTACACAGTGGGGCACATTCTATTACAAAGTCATGTCGTTCGGACAGAAGAACGCTGGCGTCACATATCAATGTGCCATGGTAGCTTTATTCCATGACATGATTCATCACGAGATAGAGGTCTACGTCGAAGACATGATATCTCGATCATAAACTGAAGAAGAACATCTCGTTCATTTTCCGAAGCTGTTTGATAGACTGAAGAAATACAGACTAAGACTTAATTCTAACAAGTGCACCTTTGGAGTCAGATTCGGTAAACTCCTGGGATTTGTTGTCAATGGTAAAGGTATTGAAGTCGACCCCGCCAAGGTTATGGCTATTCAAGAAATGCCAGCTCCCCGCACCGAGAAGGAAGTCAGAGGTTTCTTGGGACGATTAAACTACATTGCTAGATTCATTGCACATCTAACTGGTACTTGTGAGCCAATTTTCAAGTTACTGAAGAAAGATCAAGTGGTGAATTGCAACGACGATTGCCAAACAGCTTTTGATAAAATCAAAGAGTACTTACAAAATCCTTCTATCCTGATACCACCTGCCAAGGTAAGACCTCTTATCATGTACTTAACAGTATTAGAGAACTCAATGGGGTGTGTGTTGGGGCAACATGATGAGTCTGGTCGAAAAGAGTATGCAATATACTACTTTAGCAAAAAATTTATCGACTGTGAAACAAGATACTCACGGCTTGAGAAAACTTACAGCGCTTTGGCTAGGACTGCTCGCCGACTAAGACAATATATGTTGACTCATACTACCTTGTTGATCTCCAAGATGGATCGAATAAAATACATATTTGAGAAACCTGCTCTCTCTGGAAGAATAGAAAGATGGCAAATGATCTTGACCGAATATGACATCCAGTTGTAATACGGTGAACTGACTTTGAGATTTTTGTATCGCAAATGTGCGGATAGCAAGAGTCGCCACCGACTTTTCTTTTATCCAATTAAGGGAAGGTGAAAAGAACAGGAAAAGACCTTCGTTAGATTCTGAGTAAGGGAGAAGGTTATGAAAAGGGAAGGTATTAGCACCCCTTTCCATCCGTAGTTATCTACGGGCTCTTAGTTGCTCTTAGGTCATTTTCAAAAAGTGCTTTCTGTGTGTTTGACAAAAATGTTTTGAAAAGGCATTTCGTTTTGACTTTGTAATGATTCATGTAGGAATGTATACAAAGTGTTCGGAAATGTTTCGTTTTTGAAAAGAGTTTGAACTTTGACAAAAGTGTGAGGTGTGAAAAAAAAGTATTTTGATAGAGCAGGCAACTAAAAGTCTTATTACCTACTCAGAATTGGTCGTTTTCGTGTTATTTTACTTTCCTTTAGAATAGCGCTATCCATACCATTAGTTGGTAGGTAACCCTATTCGTTGGATGTGGAAGGGACATTAGAAGGGACATCGGATGGTCATAGAAGGTAACTTTGTAGGAAGTATCCTAGCACATTCGAAGGGACTATCATCACTTTTCGTAGGCAACAATCGTGGGACGAGATCATGTTTTCGTAGGCCACGTCGAGGGACTCATGATCTTTGATTCGAAGGGACTATGATGATATATTTCGTAGGCAACGGTGCTAGGATGCCTCTACGTTCGAGGGACATGACCATTTGTATTCGTAAAGGCAACGAGAGAGAATTACCCTAAGGGGTGCATGTGTGAAAAAGTGTGTCAAATTCAGATATGTTATCTTGAAATTATGAGTGATCTATGTCCAATTTTATCTTGCCATACACGCCTAATTACTAGCAGTTTATAGGGTGCAGAAAGTAAATTGCGAGAATGTAAAGTGCGGAAAGTAAATGCCCTACGCTATTACATGGCTTTGGGGCAGTTACATAATAAGAGTGCGGAAAATAAAAGTCCTAATTAAACTATTACATCCCATAGGCAGTTACATAATTGAAAACGAAAAGCAAGAAAAAATCGTCCGAAACGTTACAACCTGTGAACAGATACATAATCGGAAAACAAAAGAAATTGCATAAGAGGAAAATGTTAGCAAAAAACATGATTTTTGAATGAGGAAAAAGGTTTTATGTTAGTAATAACAATAAGATGATAAGATATTTTTTTGGTAATTTTCAGAATCGATTTCGATATTTAAAAACAATTAAAAATCATTCAAATGATTAATTAATAATTAAATAAAAAATGCATGCAAAAATAATAATTTTAATTGCTAAAAATTAAATAAGTATTTTTCTGATAATAATGCAAAAAAGAAATATTTTTGGTGTTTTTTAGATGCATGATAAAAAATATTGAAGATAAATTAAATTAGATGGAAAATATTAAAGAAAATAGAAAAATATGTTAGTTTTCAATGAAGCAAAAAAATGTTTGGTCTTTCCAGGATTCGAACTTAGCGTCTTTCCAGGATTCGAACTTAGCGCGAAGAACACCTTCTTCTTCGTTTGAATTTTTAAACACTTAGCGTCGGCTTCGTTCGACGCTAAGGCCCCTGCAAATATCAAAAATCAAGCACAAGCAATATAAATTCAATACAAAGCCATGGTTCGATTCGTTTTTGTCCACTGATCATCCTGGTATCCTTGGTTTGGTCTAATTTTACGTGTTTTAGGAAGCCCTAAATCGGTTCAGAAAACCCTAGCCATGGTGGATTTTGATTCAGGCCACGAAAATGCAATCAAACTATGCAGAAAGTTTCCAAACTTCATTCTAAACACAAAACAAACATCAAAACATGTTAAAAACGCATGAGAATTAAAAATCGATTTTTGGGAAAAGTTTGACAAACCGAAATCGGGATTGCTCGATTCTTGATGTTTTTGAGAGTTGTAAAGGCTGGATCGACTCCAGGGACTCCAAGGAATGCAATGGAATGCTCAAAACCAATTGAAACGGGCTGGAACTATGGCTGCAGGTTGCTTCAAGAACACGGTTTTTTGGCTTTAGGTTAGGGTTCCTCCAAGCATTTTTCTGTTCTTTCTCATGTTGTATGCATTGTATATTTATAATGGATGGATTTTGGGCTGAATTCAAGAGCAAATATTGATCAATCAATGCACAAATTATTTGATTTTGTACAAAATCAAATCTTCCTTATTTGATCCAATCTTCATCAATTTCTTGCCAAATCAATGTAAATTTCGAAATTTGCCAGCTTTGATGAGTTGCTTGGACCTCAAGAATCAGAGAAAAAATCACTTTGCATTTAATTTTGATTTTATACCTTATTTTTTAATTTAATTTGTTTTTAAATGAATAAAATCCAAATTAAATAGAAAAATAAAGACAAAATTTGTGGCATTGGGCTTGGAGCTTCCAAATAAGATAAGGAACAAGTTTAAACCAAGAAAAACTAGGCCCATTTGCAAAATTTTGGATTTTTACAAGTATTTCTCTTTATGCACTTCTTCAAAAATGCCCAACTTGTGCAAGGTGTATTTTGCTCAATTTTCCACATTTTTTAGTGTTCTTGGACTTTTTAGAAAGCTCTAGGTGTCCTCTAAACAACATCTTTGGTTTCATCTCAATTGGAGTTTCCATGCTCAATAAAACTTCATTACAAAAAGTTGACTTTTTGTTGACTTTGAAAAGGACCTGTAATGTTTTGATCCATACCTTCCAAATGAAGCATTTTTTGAACATTCTTGTGAGACATGAAGTTGTAGAGAATTGAATTTCCTTCAAAATGAGAGGTGGTGGAAATTTTTTTGAGAAAGTATGAAGAAGTTATGCTCAGTCAAAGTTCAGTTGACTTTTCTCTAAAAAACCCTAATTTGGAAAGTTTGACTTTTGAGCAAATCTTGAGTTTTCTCGATGAATCATGATCAACCCTTGATCAAATGATGAATGTGACTTCAAAATAAGGATGTTGACCAAAAATCATGAAGTTTGACTGTATGTTGACCACAATTGACTTTTTGTCCAATACAACTGATTTTCAACCATCTGAGCAATTGTCTGAGGAAACTTGACTTGTGAGGCTTGAAACTTGACATGGGGAATCTTTGAAGCATATGAGGAGGCATGATGACAATTGGAGATGTTGGAAGTCCATCTTGATCTGAAAATTGCCAAACCCTAGTTTGGGTTGATTGTCTAGGAGAGGGTTTGTTTGATCAACCCTTGAGGAATCCTTGAGTGTGGATGTATGAGATGTTTTGAGAAGTAAGAGGGCAAATTTTGGGGTATGACACCAGTATACTACTCAAAAAGCGATCAAAGGAAGTATAGCAACCGATCATTTGGATCATCAAGCCATAGATGACTATCAGTCTATGCATTTTGAGTTTCTAGACGAGGACGTCATGTTAGTCACTAATTTCGAAGAACCTGGACCAGACGAAGGACCTGAATTAAAGATCATAGTCCCTTCGAATTAAAGATCATAGTCCCTCGATGACCCTCGATGTTGCCTACGAATATATGATCTCGTCCCTCGATTATTGCCAATGAAAAGTGATGATCGTCCCTACGAATATGCTAAGATATTCCTACAAGTTGCCTTCTATGACCATCCAATGTCCCTTCGAATGTCCCTTTTACATCCAACGAATAAGGTTACCCATCAACCAATGATATGGATAGCATTATTCTAAAGGAAAGTAAAATAACACGGAAACGACCGTTCTGAGTGGGTAAAATAAGTCTCTTTTGCTTGCTCAATCAAAATAATTTCACACCTCACACTTTCAAAACTCTTCAAAACACTTTGTATACATTCCAGCGTGAATAAATATAAAGTCCTTTTCCAAAACAAAACATTTCCAAACACTTCGTATACATTCCAGCGTGAATCATTACGAAGTCAAAGTGAAATGCCTTTTCAAAAACATTTTCAAACACATACACAAAAAGTAATTTGTAAATTGAGCTAAGCAATTAAAAGCCCGCAAATAACTACAAATGGAAAGGGTGCTAACACCTTCCCTTTTCATAACTGCCACCCATACTCAGAATCTAACGAAGGTCTTTTCCTGTTCTTTTCGCTTCCCTTAATTGGATAAAAGAAAAGTCGGTGGTGACTCTTGTTATCCGCAACATTTGCGATAAAACGCAAAACATACAAGTCCGTTCTCCCACCGTATGACAGATACTAACAGGAAAACGTATCGAAGCTAGAATCAAGAGCGGAAAGATTTAAGTAGAGTCGTCGTCAAATACTACGAAGATATCTTTTGGTAAGAAAGAAGCCAATGGTGTGTATGGTCAGAAGAGTCGTGACAAAGCTGGTAGCAATCAATCTGTGGGGGCAATCATGATCTCCAATACTACACCAGCCAAACTCAACAAGACAACACGCGTAGCCAGAATGCGCCATGAAGACAGGTTACGAAGATCAACATGCCGTTGTCTCAAGCATTACAACACATGTTGAAAGCAGAGCTGATTACTTTGAGGGATCCTCCTCAACATGTCAACACTTCCTCTCCAAATTACAATCCTAATGCGAGGTGTACATACCACTCCAACAGCCCAGGGCACGACACCAACAACTGTTGGGCCTTGAAGAACAAGATTCAAGACATGATTGAAGCAAGGGAGATTGAACTCGACCCTCCTATCGAGACTCTGAATGTGATCAATGCACTAATGCCTAACCATGGCAAAAGTTTCAATGCTATTGACGATGACTCCTATGTTTATGATGTGAACGAGCTGACTATTCCTCTGATAACTGTCAAGAAAGATTTGCTGCAAGCCGGTGTATTTCCAGGATGCCCTGATAACTATCATTGGTGTGCATCTGAATCTGATGGATGTGCTTGGTTGAAGAGGCGTATTCAACGCATGATGGACAACCGAGAAGTTTTATTTATGAAACCTCCATCTATGGAGAATCTGTGCTTGAAGACATTTCTAACAATCTGAAGATTGAAGACGTAACCGAAGCCGTACTAGAAGTCTGGGATACCTTGGGGCAGCCAAGTGGAAAGTTTCATTTCATGGTGAAATATACCGCTCCCGAAAGTTACAAGATTCCAATCGAAAGCATCAAGGCAACCAGATGGGGGAGACGATTACCCAGAAGACTATGCTGATACGAACACAATAAGGATCACCTCTGTCGATCCTACACCTAGGGTGGCACCTCTCATTATTACCTCGCCCATACCAATTCCATATTCCTCTGACAAAGCTATACCTTGGAATTATGGAGCTGAAGTTTACTATCATGGCATCAAGCAGGAACCTTCGACCATTGAAGACGTTCCAGTTGAAGCTACCAATCCTCACATCGGCAACATCACTGGATCAAGTAAGGTAACCAGAACCGGAAGAGTATATTCTCCAGAGATCTCTCCTCCAAAGGACACTACTACACCAATTCGCATTCTTGCGATTGAACATGTTACCGAAGCTAGAGGGAAAGAACCAGTAACTCATCCTGCTCATACAGAAGTACCAAAGGAAGTTGTCGAGGATACCTCCAAGCAAGAAATGGAGGAAATTCTGAATATCATGAAGAAGAGCGACTACAATGTTGTGGAACAGTTGGGACAAACTCCGTCTAAGATATTTATGCTAGCTCTACTATTATGCTCTGAGGCTCATGCTAAAGCCTTAGTAAAGTTTCTGAAGAATGCTCACTTACCGCAAGACACTACTATTGATCAATTCGAAGGTTGTATTGCTAGTCTGACCGACAACAATGGTTTAGGTTTCTCTGATGCTAATTTAACTCCTGCCAGAAGGAATCACAAAAAGTCTTGCACATCTCCATTGAATGCAAGGGCGCCACATTGTCTCACGTATTGGTGGATACCGGTTCTGCCTGCTCTGAATGTTTTTCCGAAGAGCGCTCTCGACCGACTTAATGCTGAAGAAGTGGTCATGAAGCCCAATGACATAATTGTAAGAGCTTTTGATGGTTCGAAAAGAACAGTACTTGGAGAGCTCATCCTGCCAGTTAAAGTTGGTTCCCAGACTTTTAATTCTACTTTCTTTGTCATGGACATTCGTCTAGCTTATTCTTGCCTACTCGGACGTCCTTGGATACATGGGGCAGGCGTTGTCACCTCCACCCTACATCAGAAGCTGAAGTACCCATTGAAGGGGAAGATTGTTACAGTATACGGTGAAGAAGAATATATGGTAAGCCATCTACAGTCATTCTGATACATCGAAATGGAAGGTGAATTTGTCGAAACTCCCTATCAAGCTTTCGAAGCAATTCCGATAGTCACGCCTATTGACTCTCCTGTCACTCCTGAAGTTACTAGAGTTCCATCGAAGATATCCTCACTAAAAGACGCCAAAGCTGTGGTTGAAGAAGGAGGTATACTATTTGGGGTTAGCTCCCCGATTTTCCACTCAAATCTGATAAGACTGGTTTAGGCTTCACTATCAAAGGTCAGAAGATGATACGCTGCGAACGTGCCGACAAACTTCCTTTCCACATCAACAAAAGCGGAGTCCATGCAATAGAAGAAGACGACAGCAACTTCGACATCAATTGGATCTTCCCAACTCCAGACGACGAACTCAACAACTAGAAGACTGGAGATGTTATACGGATCTCCTTTAGACAGGAGTAATTGCTTTTTTCTGTTTTGCTTTTCTCTTTTTACGCTTTGAACAATAAACTTTAAGCCTAGTGCCTTGCTCGGGGCGCCACGGCTCGTTTGTGAGGGTTATTATTTGTCAATTGCATATTTTCATGCAATAAATCATTGGAATTTTGCATTCAAATATCGTGCTCTTTATCTTTCTTTTTCCTTTATCACCCTTTCAAAAAGATATGTGTTCTTACACACACCCACATGATACACTACAGATTCACTCCGAATCTCGTCGATAACAACTCTGCTATTGCTAAATATGACTTCGATAATTCGATCTACCAAGCCGAAGATGAAGGTGAGGAAGATTGTGAAGTGCCAGGAGAACTTGTTAGACTACTACAACAGGAAGAACAGGGTATACAGCCACACGAGGAGCCAGTTGAGGTTGTGAATCTAGATACTGACGAAGACAGAAAAGAAATCAAGATAGGAGCAGGTCTTGAGAACAGAGTCAAAGAGAGATTGGTCCAGATGCTGCGAGACTATATCGAGATTTTTTCTTGGTCCTACGAAGACATGCCAGGTTTAGACATTGACATTGTGGTACACCGACTACCGACAAAAAAAGGTTTTCTCCTTGTGAAACAGAAGGTTCATCGCATGCGTCCTGAGATGTCCAAGAAAATCAAAGCCAAAGTTATGAAACAATTCAATGCTGATTTACTAGTTGTTACTTCTTATCCACAGTGGGTTACGAACGTGGTACCCGTACCTAAGAAGGATGGTAAAGTGTGCGCGTGTGTGGACTACCGATATCTGAACAGAGCAAGTCCGAAAGATGATTTTCCACTTCCTCATATTGATGTCCTGGTTGATAACACCGCTCAACACAATGTTTTCTCCTTCATGGATGGTTTCTCCGGTTACAATCAGATCAACACTAAGTTTTCTCCTTCATGGATGGTTCCTGGTACACAGTGGGGCACATTCTGTTACAAAGTCATGCAATTCGGGCTGATGAACGCTAGCGCCACATATCAACTTTCCATGGTAGCTTTATTCCATGACATGACTCATCACAAGATAGAGGTCTACGTCGACGACATGATAGCTCGATCACAAACTGAAGAAGAACATCTCGATCATTTGCGAAAGCTGTTTGATAGCCTGAAGAAGTACAAACTAAGACTTAATCGTAACAAGTGCACCTTTGGAGTCAGATTCGATAAATTCCTGGGATTTGTTGTCTGTGGTAAAGGGATTGAAGTTGACCCTGCAAAGGTTAAAGATATTCAAGAAATGCCAGCTCCCCGTATCGAGAAAGAAGTTAGAGGTTTCTTGGGACGACTAAACTACATCACCAGATTCATTGCACATCTAACTGCTACTTGTGAGCCAATCTTCAAATTATTGAAGAAAGATCAAGTAGTGGAATGGAACGATGATTGCCAGACAGCTTTTGACAAAATCAAGGAGTACCTACAAAATCCTCCTATCCTGATACCACCAGTAAAAGAAAGACCTCTTATCATGTACTTGACTGTATTAGTGAACTCAATGGGGTGTGTGTTGGGGCAACATGACGAGTCTGGTCGAAAAGAGTATGCAATATACTACCTTAGCAAAAAGTTTACCGACTATGAAACAAGATACTCACAGGCTTGAGAAAACTTGCGGTGCTTTAGCTTGGGCTGCTCGCCGACTAAGACAATATATATTGACTCACACTACCTTGTTGATCTCTAAGATGGACCCGATAAAATACATATTCGAGAAACTTGCTCTCTTCGGAAGAATAGCAAGATGGCAAATGATCTTGACCGAATACGACATCTAATATAGTACTCAGAAAGCGATTAAAGGAAGTATAGTAGCCGATAATTTGGCTCATCAAGCCATAGATGACTATCAGTCTATGCATTTCGAGTTTCTAGACGAGGATATTATGTTAGTCACTAATTGCGAAGAACCCGGACCAGACAAAGGACCGGAACCGGGATCCCGATGGACCATAGTCTTTGATGGATCCTCAAACGCACTTGGAAATGGTATTGCCGCCATCATTACATCTCCTACAGGCGGACACACGCCTTTCAGCGCCAGACTTTATTTCAACTGCACCAACAACATGGCCGGATACGAAGCGTGCATCATGGGTATCAAAGCTGCCATTGACTTAAGAATCAAATTCTTGCAAGTATATGGAGACTCAGCCTTAGTGATCATTCAAATTAAAGGCGATTGGGATATGAAGCATCTGAATCTCATTCCATATCGAGAGCATGTTTTGAGTCTGATCCCTTACTTCAAAGAAATCACTTTCAATCATATTCCACGAAAAGAGAATCAGTTGGCAGACGCATTAGCTACCATGTCATACATGTTCAAAGTTAGATGGGACCACGAAGCTTCCCAAATTATCATTGAAATACTAGACGAACCAGCATACTGTTGTGAACTTGATACTGAAGGAAGAGAAGAGAAACCTTGTTTCTACGAAGTGAAGAGGTATCTCGAGGCTCAGGAATATCCCCACAGGGGCATCTGTCAATGATCAGAAGTTCTTAAGAAGATTCGCCTCCAAATTCTTTCTGAGCAACGGCATCTTGTACAAGCATAATCACAACTTGTGCTTACTCCGTTGTGTAGATCGGGAAACAGCAGAGCGGATCATGGAAGAGTTACATGAAGGCGCATTCGGTACCTATAACGCCCCTTTTTATTTAATATTATATTATATTAATATTTTTGAGTTACCATTAAACGATATATTTATAGTAATCGATATATCTGTTAATATATTCGGTTCGGTTCGGTTCGGTAAAATATTATTCGGACCGATATTTAATTTCCCGGAGTTATTTTAATTAATTGGGTTAATAATATTATTAGATATTATTAATGTGATAATTGTGACACCCCAAATTAATTCAATTATTAAATAATTAGAAATTTAATTATTAATTTAATTAAAGGTTTAATTATTGATATTTTTGAATTAATAGATTTAATTGATTAAATTAAATAATGGAAGAGTCCGGGGTGTTACATTAATGGTATCAGAGCCAGACCTCTCCCAGTACGATGTGGTTCGAGGACGAACCATGCGGAAGCTGGTGAGCATGTAACACCCGAGTCCAAAAGAAGACGAGGGGTGGTTACACCGCATGGAACACCTGAGGCCAAAGGAGGCAAGGGTAGTCGCCACATCGGAATGAGAGGGATCTTAAGACTATGTAGGCATGAGACTTCATGGTTGAAGGAGACTTATAAGGATTAATTGGTACTACCTATACCAACAAGATGCATCTTCTTTTCGGTAGCTCATTCATAAGAACTCCACAGTTATGTCAATTTTATGTCAATTTTATGAGCGATGATGATGTTTTTGTGATGTCGTGTTTGTGATGTTGTATTGTCGAGTCATATACATTGCATTGGCGACGAGGGCTTTTATACCAAACGACGATGGGCTTTATGCCAAATGTTCCTAATTATGGACAAAGCGACGGGTACCACATGCATAACATAGTCGTGTCTCATGGAGTCGGTTTTGTTTATGTTTGAACTGTTTGGCGTTGGGTTTTAACTGATGGCTTATGTTGAATTGCGATGTTATATGATGCTTTGTTTTGATACGAGTATAATGATTATGTGACAAAATTAAAGTGTTAATTCTATACACTAACCGCTAAGTTAAAGCCTGTAAGATTTTGATACATGTTGACATACTCTTATTAACTTATATCATTTATAATTCCAAAACTATTTATATATTTTATCACGCCTTTAATTATATATTTTGGCGTATCTCACCCTTTACTTGTTTCGCCGTTGCCTTTATATTGGTAATGTGCAGGTGATCCAAGAGGATGATGAGGATTAGCTCGAGTCTCTTTATTTTGAGTCGCTCTGCTATGATCGTAGTAACACTCAGATTTTTTGCAACGTTATTATTTTGATAGGATAGTTTATGTATACTATCTTATGATATTATAACTTTATGTATTGATGATAACATGATGATATGTATATTTTGTGAATACATCCGTTGTGTTGTGAATAGTCATATATTTATATGATAATTTATGATATGAATCGGTATATCCGACTTTTGATTTTTGTGATGTGAATTATAATGCAAAGTGATGAAAACACGAATATGTGATACTGCAATTTATGTTGTATGAAATTTTGAAACTCTGATTTTATTATTAATTACGATGGGTAGAATTGGGGTGTTACATTAGTGGTATCAGAGCAGGTCGGTCTGTCCGGCCAAGTTGTTGAGTTTGTGGTTGTCTAACAAGCAAATATTGTTATTTGTTGATTCTAATCCTTGTTTTGTTGTGAGCAGAACTTATTATGGCTGGAAGGAACGCTGGTAGGAATGATGAGGCTCTTACTGCTGCTATGCAGGCAATAGCTCAAGCTTTCCAAAACCCGCCGAATGCTGATGAGAACGCTGGGTCTCGTAGTTTGGCAACCTTCCAAAGAGAGAATCCCCCTACTTTCCAAGGAAAGTATGATCCTGAAGGTGCTTTAACGTGGTTGAAGGAGATTGAAAGAATCTTCCGTGTGATGGATTGCACTCTTGTGCAAAAGATCCGTTACGGTACTCATAAGTTAAGTGATGAGGCTGATGACTGGTGGGTTGACACCCGTTAAAGGCTTGAGATTGCTGGTGAGGAAGTGACGTGGGGAGTTTTCCGTAGGGAATTCATGAGGAAGTATTACCCGCAGGATGTTCGGGGAAATAAGGAGATAGAGTTCCTTGAGCTGAAACAAGGGAATATGTCTATCATTGATTATGCTGCAAAGCTTACTGAGCTGGCTAAGTTCTATCCTCATTGTGATGGAGAGAATGTCGAGTTTTATAAGTGCATTAAATTTGAGAATGGCTTGCCTCCTGAGATAAAGAAAGCGATTGGATATCAGAAAATCCGTGTCTTTGCGAATTTGATTGATAGTTGTAGAATTCTCGAGGAAGATAGTAATATACACTATAAGATTATGTTTGATAAGAGAAACAAGGGTCAACAGAGCGGTGGGAAACCATATGATACTTCATGTGGTAAAGGGAAATAGAAAGCGTTTCAAGGGCGAAGGACTAGTGGGGGAGATGCTCCTGCTAGTATTATTTGTTAAAGTGTGGGTAACCTGGCCACAAAAGTAATGTTTATCAAAGTGATGTGAGAGCTAAGGAGAATGAAGTGAGATGTTTCTGATGTGGATAAGTGGGTCATGTGACTCGAGATTGCAAGCATAAGGATGTGGTCTGTTTTGATTGTGGCGAGGGAGGTCACATTAGTGCTCAATTTAAGAAGCCTAAGAGAACTCAAGGAGCGGGAAAGGTGTTTGCTTTGTCGAGTGCTCCGACGGCAAACGAAGATGGTCTTGTTCGAGGTACTAGTTTCATTAATAGCATTCCTCTTATTACTATTATTTATACTGGTGTTACTTACTGTTTTATTGTTGCTGATTGTGTAAAGAGATTAGGTCTCACTTTGTCATCTCTAGATAGAGATATGGTGGTAGAAGTTCCGGCTAAGGGAACGGTTACTACTTCTTTTGTGTGTGCAAGTTTCCCTTTATCAATCTTTGATAGAGACTTTGTTGTGGATCTTGTTTGTTTACCACTTGTCGGGTTGGACGTGGTTCTGGGTATGGATTGGTTGAGAGCTAATTATGTCCATATCAATTGATATGACAATACTGTGAGGTTTTCTTCCTTAGTAGAAGATCAAGCTATGCTGATGTCTACAAAACAATTGAATGAGTTCATGAAAGATGAAGCATTGGTTTTCTTTTTGATGGCGACTCTTTCTGTGGAGAGTCAAGCTGTGATTGCAAACATTCCGGTGGTGTGCGACTTTCCCGAAGTATTCCCTGATGAGATTCCTAGTGCACCTCCAGAAAGAGAAGTTGAATTTTCTTTGGATCTTGTCCCTGGTACCAGACCTATCTCTATGGCACCATACAGGATGTCTGCATCTGAGTTAGCAGAATTGAAGAACCAATTAGAAGATTTTTGTCAAGAAGAAGTTTGTTAGACCAAGTGTGTGGGGAGCTTATTGGTGAAGAAGAAACATGGTAGCATGAGACTTTGTATTGATTATCGGTTGAATAAAGTAACTATCAAGAATAGGTATCCACTTCCTAGAATTGATGATTTGATGGACCGATTGGTTGGCGCTCGCATGTTTAGTAAGATTGATTTGAGATCGGGTTACCATCAAATAAGGGTGAAAGAAGAAGATGTTCAGAAAATTGCTTTCAGAACGAGGTATGGACATTACGAGTATTCGGTGATGCCTTTCGGTGTCACTAATGCACCGGGAGTATTCATGGAGTATATGAATCGTATTTTCCATCCTTACTTGGATCATTTCGTGGTTTTTTTCATTGATGATATTCTAGTTTATTCTAAATCGGAAGAAGAGTACGCGGAACATTTGCGCATTGTGTTAGAAGTCCTGAAAGAGAAGAAGTTTTATGCTAAGTTGTCAAAGTGCGAGTTCTGATTAAGTGAAGTGAGCTTTTTGGGGCATGTCATTTCTGGTGATGGCATTGCGGTTGATCCTTCTAAGGTTGATGACGTGTTAAGATGGGAAACTCCTAAGTCTATTACTGAGATTAGAAGTTTCTTAGGATTGGCTGGTTACTACAGGAGGTTCATTGAAGGTTTTTCTAAGTTGGAACTTCCTTTGACAAAGTTGACTTGTAAAGGAGTTGCTTTTGAGTGGGATGTCAAGTGTGAAGAAAGTTTTGTTGAATTGAAGAAAAGGTTAACAACGGCTCCGATCTTGATTCTACCTAATCCCGAAGAACCGTTTGTTGTTTATTGTGATGCTTCTAAGATGGGTTTAGGTGGTGTGCT
This sequence comes from Vicia sativa, assembly GCA_021764765.1. Taxonomy (NCBI): domain Eukaryota; kingdom Viridiplantae; phylum Streptophyta; class Magnoliopsida; order Fabales; family Fabaceae; genus Vicia; species Vicia sativa. The sequence continues at coordinate 44,520,012 of CM038796.1, read as the reverse complement.
TATGCAAAATGGCAAGGTGGTTGCTTATGCTTATAGGAAATTGAAGATTCATGAGAAGAACTATCCTACTCACGATTTGGAACTTGCAGCGGTTGTTTTTGTGCTTAAGATTTGGAGGCATTATCTTTATGGTTCTACATTTGAAGTATTTAGTGACCATAAAAGCTTGAAGTACTTGTTCGATCAAAAAGAGCTTAATATGAGGCAAAGGCGGTGGCTTGAATTGTTGAAAGATTACGATTTTGGATTGAATTACCATCCTGGTAAAGCTAATGTGGTGGCTGATGCTTTAAGTCAAAAGACTTTGCATATGTCACTTTTGATGATGAAAGAGTTGGAAATGACTGAGCAATTTAGAGATATGAGTCTTGTGATAGAAGTGATGCCGAAGAGTGTTATCTTGGGAATGTTGAAGATCAATAATGATTTCCTTGATAGCATTAGAGAATCTCAGAAGCTTGATGTGAAACTTGTCGATTTGTTGGTTGGTATTGGACAAACTGAAAATGAAGATTTCAAGTTGGATGCTCAGGGTGTTTTGAGGTTCCGAGATAGGATTTGTATTCCCGATGGTGTGGATTTAAATAGAATGATCTTGGAAGAAAGTCTTAGAAGCAATTTGAGTATTCATCCCGGAGCGACCAAAATGTATCAAGATTTAAGGAAACTATTTTGGTGGTCGGGCATGAAAAGAGAGGTGGCCCATTTTGTTTATGCTTGTTTGACTTGTCAGAAGTCTAAAGTGGAGAATCAGAAACCTGCAGGGTTGATGCAACCGTTAGAGATCTCGGAATGGAAATGGGATAACATTTTTATGGATTTCGTAACGGGGTTACCGAATACACCAAGAGGACACGATGCAATTTGGATGATTGTTGATAGGCTTACGAAGTCGACTCACTTTATTCCTATTAACATCACTTATCCTGTATCGAAGTTGGTGGAAATTTATACGCATGTGATTGTTAGATTACATGGTATTCCTTTGTGTATTGTTTCGAATAGAGATCCGAGGTTCACTTCTGAATTTTGGAAAAGCTTGCAAGAGGCTTTGGGTTCTAAGTTGAGGTTGAGTTCGGCTTATCATCCTCAAACTGATGGTCAGACGGAAAGAACGATTCAATCGTTGGAATACTTGTTATGAGTGTGTATTCTTGAACATGGTGGTTCATGGGATACATATCTTCCTTTGATTAAGTTTACTTATAACAACAACAACAGTTTTCATGCTAGTATTGGAATGGCACCGTTTGAGGCTTTGTATGGTCGGAGGTGTAGAACTCCTTTGTGTTGGCACGAGTCGGGTGAAAGTGTGGTGCTTGGACCTGAATTAGTTAGAGAGACTAGTGAGGCGATGAAGATGATTAGAGAAAAGATGAGAATTTCTCAAAGTCGACAAAAGAGTTATCATGATAAAAGGAGAAAAGACTTGGAATTTCAAGATGGTGATCATGTATTTTTGAGAGTTACTCCTACAACCGGCGTTGGGCGAGCATTGAAGTCGAAGAAGCTAACTCCTCGCTTTATTGGTCCTTACCAAATTACTAGTAAAGTGGGAAAAGTGGCTTATAGAGTGGCGTTACCGCCAAATCTTTCGAATTCGCACGATGTATTCCATGTGTCACAACTTCGGAAGTATGTTCCGGATCCTTCGCATGTGATTGAGATGGATGATATTCAAGTTCGAGACAATCTTACGGTGGAAACGATGCCTTTAAGGATTGAAGATCCTGAGATAAAGTCTCTTCGTGGCAAAGAGATTTCCTTGGTCAAAGTTGTTTGGATAGGAGCAGCTGGTGAAAGCGCGACGTGGGAGTTCGAAAGCAAGATGCGGGATTCCTATCCCAAGCTTTTCGAGTCAGGTAATTTCGACGACGAAACTTTTTAAGTGGGGGAGAGTTGTAACGCCCCGTTTTATTTAATATTATATTAATATTTTTGAGTTACCGTTAAACGATTGTTTTGGCGACGAGAATATTTATATTAATCGATATATCTGTTAATATATTCAGCGACGTTCGGTTCGGTTCGGTAAAATATTATTCGGACCGATATTTAATTTCCCGGAGTTATTTTAATTAATTGAGTTAATAATATTATTAGATATTATTAATGTGATAATTAATAAGACAAGTTGGGGTGTGAGGACTAATTGATGAGAATTGGGTGTGCACCCTTGGCTAGTGGTAAGAATCCAACATAAAAACACCATTTTCCTCTTTTCTTTCATTACAACACAAAAACCAAACTTAGAAAGAAAATTAGAGAGTTTTGGAAGAAGAAGAAGAAGAAGAGCAAGAGCAAGCTAGGGGTTTGGAATTGGTTGGAGCATCTTGTAATCATCCAAGCATTTAAGGTAAGGGGTTTGATTTTCCACTTCCTATAGTTAGGGTTTGATAGATATGTTGTGGATTTGGGATAAAAATTGATGTTGTGGTTTATGAGTTGTGTGTGTGTTTGTTGGAATAACTTAGGAAGGTTGAGTTAGAAGTATGGATTGTTGGTGTTTCATTGCTAAGCTAGTAAGAATAAGTTGCTAGAATGAAGAAAATAAGAAACTGTGAAGAGAAAAACCAGAAAACTCTATATGTAATGGAAATAGGTGAGGAAGAAGAAGAAAGAGGACGAGGCATTGGGAGGCGCCCACCTCACCATGAGGGGCGACCGTCCCAAGCCCCCAGACGCCCGCCCTTAGGACTCCCTAGGGAGTCCATCCCCTGTGGTGGAAGGATGCTATGCAATATGCCATTTGCTGCTTCTGTTTTCTACTGTGTTCTTTTGCTGTCTTCTGCATAATTTACCTGCAGAATGTATATTTAGCTTCTATTTCATTTGTTTTCCTTAATTCCATATAATACTAGTTGGTATTAATAAAATATAATTAGGAAATAAGTTAGCCGATTAAATTTGGAACCCGATTATGTTCCGATTTCCCGATTTTGGTAATTTCGGCGACAGAGCAAGTTGCTCTGAATTTAACCAAAATTGACGTACTAGCTAATTTCGATGAGTAGAGCGTAGGGGTGAGGTTAGTTTTTCGAAATTATGAGTTTTTGTGAAACGACCCGAAATAGTCCAATTTACAGTTTAATTGAATCAGATTGCGTTTTAGTCGATTTAAGTCACGTATGGACAATCCGATTGCGATGTTAATGATTATGATTAATGTCGGTAATTAGGAATGACCTTCGCGACGATTATTGGTGTTTGACTATTTTTCCGTATTTGGAATTTGGTGAATTAATTGATAATGATGTGGTGTGATTAAACATGATGTTTGCGACGATTTACTTATAATGAATACTTGATGATATGCGATGCTATGATATGTTTATCTTGATGTGGATAAATATGGCGACGTGGACTTTATGTCAATTTTGATGAGCGATGATGATGTTTTTGTGATGTCGTGTTTGTGATGTTGTATTGTCGAGTCACATACATTGCATTGGCGATGAGGGCTTTTATACCAAGCGACGATGGGCTTTATGCCAAATGTTCCTAATTATGGACAAAGCGACGGGTACCACATGCATAACATAGTCGTGTCTCATGGAGTCGGTTTTGTTTATGTTTGAACTGTTTGGCGTTGGGTTTTAATTGATGGCTTGTGTTGAATTGCGATGTTATATGATGCTTTGTTTTGATACGAGTATAATGATTATGTGACGAAATTAAAGTGTTAATTCTATCCACTAAACGCTAAGTTAAAGCATGTAAGATTTTCATACATGTTGACATACTCTTATTAACTTATATCATTTATAATTCCAAAACTATTTATATATTTTATCATGCCTTTAATTATATGTTTTGGAGTATCTCACCCTTTACTTGTTTCGTCGTTGCCTTTATATTGGTAACGTGCAGGTGATCCATGAGGATGATGACGATTAGCTCGAGTCTCTTTATTTTGAGTCGCTCTGCTCTGATCGTAGTAACACTCGGGTTTTGTGCGACGTTATTATTTTGATAGGATAGTTTATGTATACTATCTTATGATGTTATAACTTTATGTATTGATGATAACATGATGATATGTATATTTTGTGAATACATCCGTTGTGTTGTGAATAGTCATATATTTATATGATAATTTATGATATGAATCGGTATATCCGACTTTTGATTTTTGTGATGTGAATTATAATGCAAAGTGATGAAAACACGAATATGTGATACTGCAATTTATGTTGTATGAAATTTTGAAACTCTGATTTTATTATTAATTACGATGGGTAGAATTGGGGTGTTACATTAGTGGTATCAGAGCAGGTCGGTCTGTCCGGCCAAGTTGTTGAGTTTGTTGTTGTCTAACAATCAAGTATTGTTATTTGTTGATTCTAATCCTTGTTTTTGTGAGTAGAAGTTGTTATGGCTGGAAGGAATGCTGGTAGGAATGATGGGGCTCTTGCTGCTGCTATGCAGGCAATAGCTCAAGCTTTCCAACACACGCCGAATGCTGACGAGAATGCTGGGTCTCGTAGTTTGGCAACCTTCCAAAGAGAGAATCCCCTTACTTTCCAAGGAAAGTATGATCCTGAAGGTGCTTTAACGTGGTTGAAGGAGATTGAAAGAATCTTCCGTGTGATGGATTGCACTCTTGTGCAAAAGATCCGTTACGGTACTCATAAGTTAAGTGATGAGGCTGATGACTGGTGGGTTGACACCCGTCAGAGGCTTGAGATTGCTGGTGAGGAAGTGACGTGGGGAGTTTTCTGTAGGGAATTCATGAGGAAGTATTACCCGGAGGATGTTCGGGGAAAGAAGGAGATAGAGTTTCTTGAGTTGAAACAAGGGAATATGTCTATCACTAATTATGCTGCAAAGTTTACCGAGCTGGCTAAGTTCTATCCGCACTATGATGGAGAGAATGCCGAGTTTTCTAAGTGCATTAAATTTGAGAATGGCTTGCGTCCTGAGATAAAGAAAGCAATTGGATATCAGAAAATTCGTGTCTTTGTGGATTTGATTGATGGTTGTAGAATCTTCGAGGAAGATAGTAATGCATACTATAAGATTATGTGTGATAAGAGAAACAAGGGTCAATAGAGCCGTGGGAAACCATATGATACTTCAGCTGGAAATGTTGAAACAGAAAGCGTTTCAAGGGCGAAGGACTAGTGGGGGAGATGCTCCTACTAGTATTGTTTGTTACAAGTGTGGGAAACCTGGCCACAAAAGTAATGTTTGTCGAAGTAATGTGAGAGCTAAGGAGAATGAGGTGAGATGTTTCCGATGTGGAGAAGTGGGTCATGTGACTCGATGTTGCAAGCATAAGGATGTGGTCTGTTTTAATTGTGGCGAGAAAGGTCACATTAGTGCTCAATTTAAGAAGCCTAAGAGAACTCAAGGAGCGGGAAAGGTGTTTGCTTTGTCGGGTGCTCCGACGGCAAACGAAGATGGTCTTGTTTGAGGTACTAGTTTCATTAATAGCATTCCTCTTATTACTATTATTGATACTGGCGCTACTCACTGTTTTATTGTTGTTGATTGTGTAAAGAGATTGGGTCTCACTTTGTCATCTCTAGATAAAGATTTGGTGGTAGAAGTAAGGGAACAGCTTACTTTTGTGAGTGCAAGTTTCCCTTTATCAATCTTTGTTAGAGACTTTGTTGTGGATCTTTTTTGTTTACCACTTGTCAGGTTGGACGTGGTTCTGGGTATGGATTGGTTGAGAGCTAATTATGTCCATATCAATTGCTATGACAATACTGTGAGGTGTTCTTCCTTAGTAGAAGAAGATCAAGCTATGTTGATGTCTACAAAACAATTGAATGAGTTCATGAAAGATGAAGCATTGGTTTTCTTGTTGATGAAGACTCTTTCTGTGGAGAGTCAAGCTGTGATTGCAAACTTTTCGGTGGTGTGCGACTTTCCTGAAGTATTCCTTGATGTGATACCTCAATTTATGTTGGATGAAATTTTGAAAATCTGATTTTATTATTAATTATGAGGGGTAGAATTGGGGTGTTACAGTACCCACCCCATCAGACATAGAATGGCTAAAAAGATTCTAAGAGCAGGTTATTATTGGTCCACCATGGAGGCTGATTGTTACCGCTATGTTCGGTCTTGTCACAAATGCCAAATATACGCAGACAAAGTGCACGTACCTCCAGTCCCATTGAATGTTCTGACCGCTCCGTAGCCTTTCGCAATGTGGGGCATTGACATGATTGGAGAAATCAAACCTACCGCTTCCAATGGACATCGTTTCATCCTTGTTGCTATTGATTACTTTACCAAATGGGTAGAAGCAGCCTCGTTCGCATCTATTACCAAGAATGTTGTGGCTCGATTCATCAAGAATAACCTTATTTGTCGGTACGACGTCCCCAAAAGGATTATCATAGACAATGGTACCAATCTCAATAGAAAAATGATCACCGAACTCTGCAAGTAGTTCAAGATTAAGCATCACAACTCTTCACCATATCAGCCAAAAATGAACAATGCAATGGAAGCCACCAACAAGAATCTCAAAAAGATCATACAGAAGATGACAATGACCTATAAGAATTGGCATGAGATGTTGCCATTTTCTCTCCACGATTATCGAACTACAGTACGAACATCTACAGGGGAAACCCCCTTCTCTCTCGTATATGGAATGGAAGCAGTCCTACACATCGAGGTTCAGATACCCTCAACCAGAGTACTCCAGGACGCAGAGTTAGACAAAGTCGAATGGGTCCAGACTTGCCTTTACCAGATTAACTTGATCGACGAAAACGGCTCGCAGCCATCTGCCATGGACAAATATACCAGAAGCGAATGATTAGAGCGTTCAATAAAAAAGTCAAGCACCGAGTCTACCAAGTCGGTGATCTAGTAGTCAAGCGCATCATTCTTCCACAAGGTGCCCCCCGGGGCAAATAGACTCCCACCTATGAGGGACCATTTGTAGTCAAAACAGTATTGTCCGGCAGAGCTATGATACTAAGTACTATGGATGGAGAAGACTTCCCACACCCTGTGAACGCAGACATAGTCAAAAAATACTATGCATAAACGAGACCCGCTAGGTTGACTGGCCTAGGCAAAAATAAGGGCATCTTGGCGAACCAAAAAGGTTCAGGAAAAAGTTAAGGATATATATACAAAAATGTACACCCGGCAAGTCGAAAACCTGTAAAGGCGGCTTGGGTAAAAAGGGTATCCCGGTAGACTGAAAACCCGAAAGGGCGGTGAAACACCCGACCGAAAATCAAAGGATATAACTATATATCAATGAAGTTGCCATCGAAAGGATGCCTACGTATTCCCTCGTGCAATGGGAAAGTCAGAGCGCCGTAGTTCGGCTCACTTGTTTTGGTTGGTTTGTGTTTTTTAAATTAGAAGACGAAACAACAAACAATGACGAAACACCTCCATGATGACGAAACATCAGCTATAAACGGGATGACGAAACATCGGGAGACGGGATGACGAAACATCAGCAAACGAGATGACGAGACATCAAAGGATGAGATAGCGAAACATCAGAGGATGAGATGGAGAAACATCAGCAACAGGACGACGAAGCATCAACAGCAAACAGGACGACGAAACATCCTAGACTAATTGGTTTGTATCTTTTACTTTGGAAAAAGTTTCAGATTATTAGAATGTTTTAATGCAAAAACAAGATTTTAGTTTTAAGGATGCAAAAGGATAAAGGTAAAATGGCTAAGGGAAACTAACCTACTTCTAAATCCTAATGTTATCATGCAAAGTTGACCCTAAGTTAAGGGTATAAACAAAGGGAAGAATCTACCTAAAGTTATCATACATGGATGCCTAATTTAATGTCTAAACTCGATGACTAAGTTAATTGAGGAAACCTAAGGGGAACCTATAAAATCAATCATCTTGGTTGAAAAACCAAGAGAGAAGAGGGGTATAATCAAGTAAAGTGCTTTGGCAAAAGCACACAAACCAAGCACTAACAAGTGCTAAAAAAAGAAAGAAGAAGAAGAAAGGAGAAGATGTAGTGAAATTTGAGTGAATTATGCTCATGCAAAGTGTCATGTGAAGTGAGGTCAGTAGACAAAACATTCATTTACAAAGTTATACAAAACTTTAACAAACATCAAACATCATTATAAACACCCACAAGCAAGTTAATTCACAAACTAGGTCGAAACTAATCCTAAAAGCATGCAAGGAGCTAATTGTGCGAAGCGATGGACTTAGATGAAGTTAATAGACAATTAAAGAATAAAAAGACATACAATTCAGTAGCTAATCATGTCAATTCTCATATACATCATACAAAATAAACCACAAAGATTCAAGAGCCAAAATCTATCAAGAGTGCGCAAACATGCAACAAACGCGTGCGGTGAAATGCATCTAAGTGTGTGAGGATTGTGACATGAAAAGAAGGTGTCAATATGAAGAGATTACAGTACCAACATCATGAAAATGAATTAATAACCAAATCATAAAAGAAATTCCATGAGGATTCAATTACAACATTGGTGCGAAAACTAGTTTAAATGCTTAACCTAAAAGGTGTTTACAATCTAAAAGAAGCCATGGAAAGGCAAAGATGAAGAGAAATGAGTCAAGAGATGTTAGGATACACAAGTTACATTATCAAACATGTTATTTCATCAACAAAAACATTTAAACATGCATACAAATAATTCAAAAGCAAAACACTCAAGAGAAATGCATTCGATTCGTGCAAGTGCGGGTAAACATGTGCGTATATGTGTGTGTTTGTACTTGTGTGTGCATGTGCTAAGTGTCAAATAGTGTTGGGATCAGATATAATATGTGATGAGAAGCTATTCAAGTTATACATTACCAAGTCATAAGATGCTTCAAATTGCACACATATAACATCTACACAAAAACTAGTTAAAGGTTTAACATAGCATGCAACTAAAGATGGAATGAAGCATGGATAATGCATGAATGCGAAGGAATGAAACCTATGGCTTAAAAAGATATATAAGGAAGTATCTATCATAGTAATAATGCATGATCATCATATACATGCTCATCATTTACAATACAAATCAAAAGCAACTAGGAAAGCCTAAACATGCGTCTAGAAATGTGTGGTGAAATGTGCATAGATGAATGGTTGTGATCATGCCTTGTGGTGAAATTTTTAAGTGAAGTCAGTGGTGGAAATGTAGACATTACATACATATTAGACATAAACAAACCACAATCATCTCAAAAGAAAAGAAAACAAGAAAATAATGCAAGAACTAGTCAAACATTTACCCTAAACATGCACCTAGGAAACAAATGAAGCGTGGCATGGTATTAGTGAAAAGGTATGACATTTAGATGATGGAAAATGATACAATTCAGTAGTTATCATGGTATAGATGCATTCATGTCACACACAATCATCAAACCCTTTACATGAGCAATTTTCAACAAGAATGCGCATACTAGAAATGTGGGATGGAAAGTGTTTGTGTATCTGTCAAGCATGTTTGTGTCAAGTGTTGTGGACAAGTGAGATGGATGACAAGAACATAAACATGATTCTCACATAAACACAAAACAATTACCAAATATAATGCTTCACAATTATTTATAGTGCAAAGATTAGTAGTGGAAGGGAGTGATTTTAAACCCTAGACATAATTTGAAACATGCATACAAGCTAATGAGTCAATCATGATGAAGAGGCAATATGAGGAAGGAATGTAACACACAAGGTCAGTAGCTTAAGACCTAAGTAAAACAAATAAAATCAATTCAAACTAAGTAAAAATCTCACACACACAAGTACATTGGATTAAGGTTTGAAAGCGTCTAAACTAGACAAGCATTGCACTTAAGAAAGCATTAGACAAAGTGGTTTTAACTAGAAGATTAAAACCATGTGTGACTTGTGTCATAAGTTTAACTCAAGATATGATTCATGAGCAACCAAATGTAGAATATGAAGCTTCCATACACAAACAAATCACCTATTTGATGAGCAAAATCATCCAAAGCAAAATACCACCTATCTTAGATCAAACAAACATTGATTAAGATTTGTAGGAAGGGAAAGATGTCTTGTATGTCATAGGGTGATGATAGAACCCTCACAAGATGCTTGTCATGAGCTCAAGGTAATGTCAATTGAAGTGACATGCCTCAAAAATCATGAACCTATAATCCCTCAAGGTATGTTTCAACCAAACAATAGAAGAAGAAAAAGAAAATCTAGCTCTTCTAAGTCATCATGATGACATTACAATTGAGTGCAAGCCAATGAATCAAAGAGCATTGAGTTATTGATTACATAATGTACAAGGTCAGAAGTAAAAATCGAAGATCCAATTGGAATTGGATTGCTAAAACCATGCATGATGCACATAACACAGGTGATACAAACATAAGCATAAGTTGGTCACATTCTACTCAATAAAAGTTGCATGAGCTTGAGCAAATTAGGGGCTTAAATGAATCAATCAAACTGGAATCAAGGCCCTAAATATGCTATAAGGATAAAGTAAGGGAGTGAGAGGTAGATTCCTAAAGAATTGCATGAATGCATTCCTCACCTTACAATCCATGCACAAGAATGCAACAAATAAAACAAAGATCAAACTTCTAACTAAAGGAACCAAGGTGATCCCTTGAGTTCAAATGTCTCTCAAGTCTTTAGAAGACTATCCTTGAGGTTGTCATTCCCCCTAAACATCAATTAGAAACACAAACTATACAAGAATAGGGGTCTAATGACCAAGACATCAAAAAATAGGGTTTTGGGAACCATATAAAACTTTGTGCTCAAGGTAAAAACCTAATGATCAACATATAATTTCTGATGAATGAAAACATGTTACACATCACTAGAGCATTCAAATGATCATCACATACCCAAAACTTGGCCTTAAATCATGTCCACAAGCTTCACAGTTGAAGCTAGACTCAATTACACTAGGCCACAAGGTATGTTCACTTTAGAAATTCCACAAAAAAAGAAAAATGAAAGATAAAATCCAAGTGAAGATGAAATAAGGAGCTCAAATCTCTTACAAGTCAGGGACATATCCTTGCCCAACTCAAAAATCCATGGAAAGGTCAAAATAAAATCAAAAAGTCAACTCTAGTTTAATATACATGCTTGTATGACCAATAAACAAGAAAAATTGATATAAAATGTAAAAGTCAGAAGTAAAAATCTATAAAAATTAGAAACAGTGACCTAACATCCTAAACATGGTCAAAAATATTTTTGGCATTTTTTTCCTTCAAGGAAAAATGGTAAAAATAAATAAAATGCAAAATGGATAATGCAAATCATGTATTTAATGCAAAATTTGATTTGATTATGCAAGAATGACAAAACCATAAAATAAAAATCAGAAATGCATGATGTATGGTTTAAATGAGTTAGAATATTTTTTATTCATTTTTCATATGCATGAAAGTATTTTTTATTGATTTAAATATGCATGAAATGCAATATAATGCATGAAATTATTAAAAAGTGGAAAAAATGCAAGAATGATGAAATAAAATTCAGAAATGCATAGTGCATGATTTAAATGGACTAGAATATTTTTTATGTATTTTTTGTATGCATGGAAGTATTTTTAACAATTTAAATATGCATGAAATGCAATATAATGCATGAATTTATTTAATTATGCAAAAATGAAAAAATCATGAAATAAAATTCAGAAACTCAAAATTAATCCTTAGAGGATTCAAAATATCTTTTTGTGGAATTTTTTAACATTGGAAAGTATTTTTAGGAATTTTTTTATTGAAATGCAATTAATTAAAGTCAGAATTTATTTAATTGGCCAAAACATTTTAAACAAATTGGAAAAAATTCCACAAAATATTTAAGGTCAACATGAGTCTATGGTATTGTTTTTGTAATTTTTGGGTTATTTTTTAGTGCAAAATAAATTGATGCAAGATGCTGATCATAAAATAATTAAAGTGGAAATTCAAAAATGCAAGCAACCAATCAGATGATGCCATGCATCATCTTCAACCTCCAGCCCATGCCCTAAACGCGTGAATATGCAGTGTCATGCATGCAACTTTTAGCATTCGTAACTAACTCATTTCTCAACCAAATTAAGATTCGTAACTAACTCATTTCTCAACCAAATTAAGTGATTCAAAGCTCTAAATGAAGATCTCATGGCAAGCTACAACGCACAACTTGTAAAAGATCAAATGATCCACCATACATCAAGAAATCAGAGCAAGAAAATCAAGAAAATCATCCAAATCCGGATTTCCAGAACTTCATGCTGTGCAATATGCTTCAAAAACAGATGAAATTATACATCAAACCTAATGTTTGGCCAGCTAACCACGCATGTATAAGCTCAAATTCATCAATTGCAAGCTAGAAAATCAGATTTGAAGTTTGGATGTTACCTCTTGATTTGGAAAATAAATCCAAATATCCCTCTAGATTTGAAGAGAAAATACCACAATCTTGCTCTAGATGCTTCAATGAAGTGATAATGATGAAGAAAATCCGCTTCAAACACGAATTTGCAATTGTTCCAAGTATGAGAAAAAATGAAAATGCAGAGCAAAAAGTGGATCTGGAACACGAGAGAGAAGAAGCTCTTTTGCACAAATGAAGATTCTAACTTATAATGTGTGAGTGTAGCAAGGGTAGCTCGGTCCTTTTCACTCACAAATCCGTTAGAGCAAAAAAATCACAAAAAATGGTATCTTGAGCATGGCTTGCGTTTTGGTGTATTTTTCACTTGCTTCCCTTGCGTTTTGGTGAGCTGGATGAGTGGTAGTAATTTGTCACGTGGTATATTCCTCAATTTTTCTAAATATGATACAAAATAAAAATGGTGCATGGCCAAGGTGTGAGAAAAGTGTGCTCATAATGTTTAGCTTTTTATGGCAAGAAATATATGTTGGCATCACTTGCTTCGAGCCCTGGCATTGTTTGCTCAAACAACTTGCACAAAACAACTTAAAAAATACCCAAAACAACTCTGCTCAAAAACAGCCTTGCCCCACCTTTTTCTCCTCCAATTTTCTCACAAATGGCTCGTGCATTTCTTGGCCTTTTGAGACATATCAATAGCTCTTAGCATGAGGATTAAAACAAGCTTTGGTTCACTAAAAATGGAGCAAAAATGAGTGAGATATGATCATTTGAAGTTGTGCACAAGTAAGGCAAAATCTGGGCTGCCACGCGCACGTTCTAGCCTGCATGGGCATGCATGGAATCAGCCTCATGACCTCAACTTGTGAACCTTGTAACTTGCTCAAATTTGAACCAAATGATGTGATTCAAAGTTCCATTTAAAGGTCTCATGGCATACTTCAAAATGCACGAAGTGGTTTTCAAAAATTCCATCTAAATCAAGAGATATAAGCCTCAACATTATGCCCACCACTTGTTTGTGAAAATTACTCAAAGAAAATGCCCAGAAAATGCCTGCTTGCCCGGCCTTGGTCAAAACTTGTGCATGAAGCTTCTAACCCAAATATCTCTCAAATGGTGCATTTTTGAGAAATTTTACACCTTGGCAATCTTGTAGGATTTTTTCCAAGCTTTCTAGAAATGTATGGTATGCAACCATTGGATAAAAATTGAGAAAGTTATGATGTGTCAAAGTTCCATAGGGTGGACACTTAGAAAACTTTCACACTTCAAATAACTTCAAGAACAAGTTAACCCTAATTTCTTCAAATTTATTGATTCAATGGTGAATTTGGTCATGAAAAATGAAAATAGTATATTTGAATTGATGGTTGACCAAAAGTCCACTTGCTCAACTCTTGACTTTGACTGATTTTGACCAAAATGACCATTTTGCCCCTTGTGATCAATTGACTTGCTTCTGCTCAAAATTGAACCTTAATATTTCACTCATAGATGTCCAACAACATATAGAAACAAGTGAAATCAAGCTTGGGTGAAAAATCTGAAGAAATCCTGATTTTACTCAAAACCCTAATTTTGCTCCATGTGTTAGGAGATATCCAATCAAGCTTCAAAACCTCAAATCTTCTGAATGTGTTGAGCAATCCTTTGAACCATGACAACTCAAATGATAATAAGAAGGTAATACATCAAGAAATTGACTCAACCAAGCTTCAAACTTCACAGAGGGCCAAAACCCTAATTTTATTAGATGAGTGCCACAAATGAATTTCTCCCCAACTCTTTGTAAAACTTCAACTTTTGAGGGATCAATGAGACAAATGGGATGTCTTGAGGCACAATATATCATGGTGACTTTGAAAGATCCACAGATATGAAAACTTGAGATTCCCTCAGAAGGGCATGCTAACCCAATCAACCTCCTTAGCTTGTAGAGATCTTGAGAACCCAAAGAGCTTGGATCCTATCATGAGACATGAATGCAATGCAATATGATGTTTATGATGAAACATAAGCCTAAATCAAGAGGGTAAATTTTGGGGAGCAACAGACGGTCTAGGAAAAAGTTAGGGATTTAAGCGCACGACTATGTCTCATCTAGATCACCTACTTACAGCCTACACTACTATCAGCATTCAAGATTCGAATGGCGCAGATCAGTTCAATCATTTTCTTCTGACAGCAAGGAGATGATATAGTCGAAAATATATGAGCAATATTATAGTTGAACCTCGACAAGATTGTTTCCACATAGCTTTTTACTATTCTGACAACTTTCTCTTACTAGGATATTTGTCTCTTGTATACAAATTGCCTGACTATGGGCCACTTTTCCAATTTAATGCAAATTTCTCTTTTCCAGTTCCAAATTTTATTGTTTTGTTTGCATAAAGTCCAATGATTGCTTTGAATGATTATATGCATCTGACAATAAACCTCTATTCACAAACATATGAAAAGCGAACAGAAGCGGTAACTACTACATGCTCTAGGAATTGAGATGACGACTAAAGTCACCAAGACACCCCCACAGAGTCACTTTCACAAGAAATACCTCCACAGGATCATCTCTACAATCCCCATAGAGCCATCGCTCTCCCTACAAAGACAAATCTTCTCCAACGAAGTATTACATTATCATCTCCTCCAAAAAGTGTTTATCAACTTCAAACTTCATCACGTTAGTCCCCGAGCAGTGATCCTATCATTTTCATCAACTTTAACTTCATCACGTTAGTCCCCGAGCAGTGATCCCATCAGCTTCATCGGCTTCAAACTTCATCACATTAGTCCCCGAGCAGTGATCCTATCAACTTCACCACATTACATCAGTCTCCAAGCAGTAACAGGTTATTCCACATCGCATCATCCCCAGCAAGGTCTATACACTCATCTGAGCATCTCTCAATGAATATCATTCTCCCAACAGCAGCAATATCCAGACTCGAAACGTGGTCAGATAGTGCATCGGAGGAATCTGAATCTTTCTAATTCCCCAACCAGGGTTTTCAACAACTTCATCCCCAAGCAGAAATCTAAAAAATCAACAGCAGAACGTTCCTATCTTTTTCAAGATGGATATGTTTTGAGATACCACAACATCTACATTCATACATTATTCATAAAAGTCATAACATGTGCATATATCATAATAACATTATTCATAACATTGTCATATACTCGCATGCATCATAATCTGCATAGGACTAACCATATCTTGTCAAGATTTTATTTCCCCAACAGGAAAAAGCTATTTTCTAAACGGAAGGTCAAAGATTAATACCCGAAACAAGACGGGAGAGCTATCTAAACAACCATGCAAACTATTCCAAGATAATAGATCATGGATTAACACCCGAAACAAGACGGGAAAATTATCTGTTGACAACTATCCATCTCAAAAATA
Source organism: Vicia sativa (assembly GCA_021764765.1). Taxonomy (NCBI): domain Eukaryota; kingdom Viridiplantae; phylum Streptophyta; class Magnoliopsida; order Fabales; family Fabaceae; genus Vicia; species Vicia sativa. The sequence goes on along the minus strand of CM038796.1, from coordinate 44,504,272 downwards.
GCCAAGACAAAGGTTTATTCTGACTCTCTCTTATTATAAACCGTCCCGGATGGCATCTTTAAGCCCATCTCCGATTTCTCTTTTATCCAAAAGACGAATACAGAGTCTAGTGTATGACTTACTCTCCAACATCAGATTCTCCAAATGGCATCTATTAGCCCATTCCAGCCCATCATCAACTAACGATCCCATTCCATACAACAACGAGTTTAAATTTTCAAGTGTACTCGAGTGTTCAATCATCTTCTACCTTCAGGTCACGAAAGGCAAGCATACCAATCTAACCCTTCCGATACAAGAAGATTGAACAAGGGCAACTGTCATACCCCAAAATTTTCCCTCCTACTTCGCAAGACAATCCACAACTCCATACTCAAGGATTTCACAAGGGTTGACCAGACAAACCCTCTCCTAAGCAATCAATCCAAACTAGGGTTTTGCTCCTCTTAAGTCAAGATGGATTTCCAGTGCTCTAAGTGATCATCATACCTCACCATATACTTCGAGGGATCGTCATGCCATGTTTCAAGCCTTACAAGTCAAAAAGTTTCATCCAATTGCTTAGATGGTTGAAAATCAACTGTATTGGACAAAAAGTCAACTCTAGTCAACATACAGTCAAACTTCATAATTTTTGTTCAACATCAATATTTTGAAGTAACATTCATCATTTGATCAAGAGTTGATCATGATTCCTCAAGAAAAGTCAAAATTTGATCAAAAGTCAAAGTTTCTAAATTAGAGTTTTTTAGACAAAAGATAACAGAACTTTGATCAGGAATAACTTTCACATACTTTATCAAAAAAAAATTCCACCAATGCTCATTTTAAAGGGAATTCAATTCTCTACAACTTCATGTCCCACAAGCTTTGGCTAGAAATGCTTCATTTGGAAGTTATGGATCAAAATATTACAGGTCCTTTTAAAAGTCATCAAAAAGTCATATTTTTGCAAAGAAGTGTTCATGAACATGGAAACTTCAATGAAGATGAAACCAAAAGGGGTGTTTAGATTACATCTTGAGATTTCTAAAAAGTCCAAGAACACCCAAAAATGTTAAAAATTGAGCAAGATACAAGTTGTACAATTTGGGCATTTTTGAGGAGGTGCATGAAGAGAAATACTTGAGAAAATCAAAAAAAATTCTAAATGGGCCTAACTTTTATTGATTCAAACTTGTTTCTAATCTCAATTAGAACCTCCAAGCCCAATGCCACACCCTTGAGCTTTTTATTTTATTTATTTTGATTTTTTATTCATTTAAAGTCAATTTAATTAAAATAAAATAGTAAAAATAAACCAATCAATGCAATGTTGAATATTTGACATTCTTGAGGTTCAAGATACCTATTAAATGGCCTAAATTTTGAAATTGAGTGATTGGCAAGAGATTGGTACAAGATTGGAAACATTTGATCAAAATTGAAAAGATTGGCAAATCAAATATTCTCTCATTGAATGTGATATATTTTCTAATCAATTCTTAACCTAGATCCATCCTCTATAAATTCATAGGGTTTCTAAACCCTAGAAGAGGATTTTTTGCAGCCTCAAGAACCATAACCAAGCTTGAAAAAATCGTCAAGAACAAGCAATTGGCAGCCAAAGTTCCAGCCGAATTCAAGTCATTCCTAACATCCCAACATGTTCCTGGTGTTTCTCTGAACCGATCCAGCCATTCACCAAGCATCAACACGTCCATAATCGATTCAACCATACTCACAGTTTGCACTTTCTTTTTCAAAATCGATTATCAAGTTTTACGCATTATAAACATGTTTTGATTGCATATTTGAGTTTAGAATGACGATTGCAAGCTTTTTGTATAGCTCGATTTGAGTTTTAGCACAGGTACGAAGAAACACCATGGCTAGGGTTTTTTAGCTTCGATTTGGGGACATGAGGTTAGAGGAAAAATTGGACCAAATCGATGGCACCATTGAACTTAGGAACAAATTTCCAATCGGACCATGGCCTTACCTCTAATTTATATTGCGTTTTCTGAAATTTTGAAAGTTGCAGGTGTTGTAGTGACGGACAAAGCCGTCACTAAAGGCTTTATCAACGAATTGTGTCTGTAGGTAAAGGTCTTGCCACTTCAGCGAAAACGAAGATCCCCTCTACGCGCGCGTTTTGAATTTATTATATTTTAAATTTTTATTTATTATATATTACTTTCTTTCTATCCCACTAACAGTTCAGGCACATGGTTCAGATGGCAAGCATGTGAAAACCTTTCACCCAGGGGACCCGAGTTCGATTCCCAACGCCTCCCACCTTATTTTTGGCATTTTTTCCACTAACACTTATTTCTTTTCTTTTTTCTTATTTCTATTTTATTTTCTCATTCAATTTAATTTCTTTTCAAACATTTTTTTAACACATTAAAAAATCAGCAAAAAATATTTTTTTTTATAATTAGGTTAGAAAAACTTTAATTTGAATTTTGACATAAAAAATATTATTTTTCATCTTTATTTTATTTAATTGTTAATTAATCAAAAATTAACTCTTTAATCACTTTTTCCATATCAAATTAATCCAGAAAATTCCCAAAAAAATATTTTCTAATTTAATTAGGTTTACTAACCCTAAAACCTTTTTTTCTAACTCAAAAATCCTTTTTTTACTAACATTATTTTCCATTATTTGAAATTCGATCCATCTCGTAATATTTTCTAATTATTGTAACTGCTTCCAAGTTGTAATAGTTAGGTTTATTTTCTCGCACATTTTTTTCAATATTATGTAACTGATCATGGGATGTAATAGTTTAATTAGGATTTACTTTCCGCACTCTTTATTATGTATCTACCCCAAAGCCATGTAAAAGTTTAGGGTTTTACTTTCCCGCACTTTACATTTCTGCAATTTATTTTCCGCACATATTAACTGCTAGTAACTAGGCGTGTATGGAAAAATTAATTCAATCAACATAGCTAACCCTAATCACAAGATAAAATGTCTGAATACAACACTCTTTTCACACATGCACCCACCTTAGTGTATCCTCTCTCGTTGCCTTACATATACAACGGTCATGTCCCTCGAACGTAGGGATATCTTAGCTAAGACGCTTGCAACATATCATCATAGTCCCTTCGATACAAAGATCATAGTCCCTCGATGACCCTCGATGTTTCCTACGAATACATGATCTCGTCCCTCGATTGTTGCCTACGAAAAGTGATGATCGTCCCTACGAATATGCTAAGGTATCCCTACAAGTTGCCTTCTATGACCATCCGATGTCCCTTCGAATGTCCCTTTTACATCCAACGAATAAGGTTACCTATCAACCAATGGTATGGATATCTAAAGGAAAGAAAAATAACACGGAAACGACCGTTCTGAGTGGGTAAAATAAGTCTATTTTGCTTGCTCAATCAAAATATTTTCTACACCTCTCACTATTTTCAAAATCTTTTCAAAACACTTTGTATACATTCCAACGTGAATCATTACAAAGTATTTCCAAAACCAAACATTTCCAAACACTTCGTATACATTCCAGCGTGAATCATTACGAAGTCAAAGCGAAATGCCTTTTTCAAAATAATTTCAAACACACATACAAAAAGCAATTTATAAAGTGAGCTAAGCAATTAAGAGCCCGTAGATAACTACGGATGGAAAGGGTGCTAACACATTCCCTTTTCATAACTGCCTCCCATACTCAGAATCTAACGAAGGTCTTTTCCTATTCTTTTCGCCTTCCCTTAATTGGATAAAAGAAAAGTCGGTGGCGATTCTTGCTATTCGCAACATTTGCGATAAAACGCAAATCAAACAAGTCAGTTCTTCCACCATATTACAAATGTGATTCTAAAGATTCCCAAGACTTGAAGTTCTTCTGAACTTAGGTTACAATACAAGGTTGCAATACCAAGTGCTGGAGACTCTAAAGATTCCAAGACTTGAAGTTCTTTCTACCTTTGGTTACGATACAAGGTTCCTCAAAACCAAGTGTTGAAGTTTCTGAAGAGGAAGATTTAAAGACTCTGAAGACTTGAAGTTTTGATCAACCAGACGCTAGACTCTCCACTTCCAAACTCATGCTCACAGAAGCCTTTGAAGTGCAGAAGAAGATAACATTAACGTGGTAAAATAGTAGATGGTACAAGCAAAACATTTTGTTCCACTACCATGAAGGACAGACGCTGTGTACTATCTTATCCCCCACGTTCTTTCAAGCCACCACAAGTTTCATATTCCGAATGTACTCTCCAACAGTTACATCATGCTTGGCACTATATAAGAGCTTGAAGACTTGAACAAACAACTACTAATTCATGAGGAAATTTTTCTATGCTTAAATTCTTTATTCTTTGTAAAAATCTGTAAATTCATTCAAGTTAATTTGTACTAAAAATTTATTTACATAATCAGCTTGTGTAGAAGCATATTTACTTGTAAACAAAATTGTTATCAAACAGTTGTTTGATTGTTCCTTGAGAGACAAATTAGGTCACCTTCTCAAGAAGTTTGGGATAATTAGTCTTATAGGTTGTTAGTCACACACATTTGGCGTGTGCATGTGTTAGTCACTAGCGGTTACTCGTGCAAGTGTAATCATTTTGGTTATAGTGGATTAAGTCCTCGGTGGAGAGAGGCAAATCACCTCAGAAGGGTAGACTAGAGTACCTTGATGTTTCAACTAAACTAGGATAAAAATAACGTGTTATTTATTTATTTCCTATATTTCAGTCTTCATCAAAAGAGGAGCACATGCAAGGGAATTGGTTTTAAGAGCAAAAGTTTTCAAAGGATAAAACCCAATTTAACCCCCCCCCATTTCTTGTGTTTTTCACGCCTCTAGTTATCGAGTAGGTCGATGTGCATAAGAATTTTAAAAATGAACAAGAATTTGAACCTCAAGATGTTATGATGTCGTGGATTTGTATGGAGGCTACCAAACAAGGCTTTGGTGTTGTAATAGGAAGGTCGGATAATGGTTTGGAAAGAGATGATACTAGTTCGAGAAAATGTGAGTGTCCATTTAGGTTATATGGGTATCGGTTGGCAAATCATAATTGGATGTCCAATGCCATAAGTAGGTTACACAATCATGATTTAAGTGCAAAGTTGGCTAGTCATCCAAGTGCATGTCGCCTCTTTGCGGAAGAGAATGAATGTGTGTCTAACATGACATTAAATTTGGTCCCTACTAAAAACATACTTGCAATGTTGAAGTGCAAAAGACCCGAGAATATTTCAAACATCCGACAAGTTTACAATCAGTGTTGCCAAACAAATTAAGTGCTTAGAGGGAATCAAACTGAAATACAACAACTCTTAAAGCTTTTAGACGATAACAAATATGTTTGTAGGCACAGAAGATGTGAGGATGATAACTCAAAAATTATCGTATATTTGAGTCAATTTAAATGAATTTTATCCGCATTTTATTTAAATTAAATTACTCTTTATTCATATTATGTCGGTATTTTCTATGTTTTCAGGTATTTAATGTTTACAAGGAATGTATGAAGAAAGTCGCAAAAAGTTGAGTGAATCGAGCTTAAAATCCACAAAAAGAGGAAAATATGCAATCATGTGGTGTGATATCAAAATGAGGGTATTAGAAACAAGGCGTTAAAAAAAGAAATGAAAAAGAAACAAGGCACAACCCATTACCACATGCGCGTTCACCAGGCTAGCAGGTGTGACAGTTGCCACACCCTCCTCCATGCAACCCTAACGGTCTCTACAACTTAGAAAGCTTCCTCATGAAGCAAGCATGTTACGGTCGTCACACACCTCTTCCAAAAAATCCTAGTGACTGCCACAGAGACAATTTTACAGGGAGAATATCACTCAACAACTCCAATTTTCCTGCCAAACCTTCACTCTATTATTAATAGACAGCGAGATGCTTCATTTTGACGCTCCTTCTTTTTCACTTTGCTTTGCTGTTACTCTGTTGAATTTTCCAGTGAATTTTATTTTCTTTTTCTGATTACCAGTTTCGTTTACTTTTCTCATTTCTGTTTCTATTTTCTCAAAGCAGTCTCCACACCAGAAATTGTTGTGAACTTTTGCTGACTCTAACCTTACGTTAGAACCGAGCTTTTATTTTCTTTCTTGAATTTATTTTCGGAGCAATTAAAGGCAAGTCTCAACCACCAACGGGAGACACCTGACGATTAAGGATTTATTTGCAATTTTGTTTTCAGGTTTATTTTTAATGCTTTAACTTATTATTGTCAAAATTGTCTGCAATGCTTGGGTTTATTTTGTCTGATTTTATTTATTATTGTTGCGTTGTTATTGAATTTTATAAAATGCTAGGCTAAATTAGTTTATCGGTATGTAAGGTCATATAGGCGACGGGGTTTAGCAATACCAATTGAACAATTCTTTTTAAATAACAATTTTTTGCTTTTGATTACCAATTTTAATAACCAACTGTTTTATTACGAGAGCAAAATACAGATAAAAGTTAGGATCAATAAAAAGAGAGTTTGAGATAATAACTGGACAGTGGTAATTGTGCATTAACTTAAAATATAGCGAGAGCTCTCACTTAGGTTTAATTATAGGATCTGAATCAATAAACACGAGAGTGTGAGAAGAGGGTCTTCAAACAAATATTTTCTACTAAAAGTTGTTTTAATAATCCGAGTTGAGTCAATGAGTTGCTAAATCCTTGAAGTCCGACCATTACATACCGATATATCCCCTTGAATTTAAACTAATTATATTAAGTTCCCTAAAACCCAAATCAATTATATTATCAGCCTTAGATTTACGTAGTAACCTAAGATAGCGATAGTTTGTTAATTAGTCCCCTGGGATTCGGTAATCTTTAAAGCTACACGCGATAGGACTGTATACTTGTGGTCTAGATTTCTTAAGACACACAAAAGTCGCGATCAGAGGATGGAGTAACGGTAAGAGATATATATTGGACTCATGTTGATTCTGGAGGTGTGAGAAACACAAGAAAGGGGGAGCGGTTTGAATTGGGTTTTATGCCTTAAAAGCTTTTCGTTAAAAACAACGCCCTTAAATAAACTTCTTCACTTTTGATAATAAGGTAGAGAATGCATGAAAGAAGAAAATACACAGTATGTTTATACTAGTTCACTTGATAAACTCAAGCTAGTCTAGTCCACCCGTCAAGGTTATTTTTCCTCTCTCAAACAAGGTCACAATCCAATAATCTAACTGATTACACAATGCACAAGCAACTGCAAGTGACAAAGGTTACAATCTCTAAGACACGGTAATCTTAGACTTCTCAAGGATACATACCAACTGGTCCCTTAAGGAAATCAAACAAAAGTTTGAACAAAGTTTATTTACAATGAAGATACTTCTACACAAGCAGATATGTAAATTGAATATTTAAGAATATAAACTTAGAGAAATATGAAATCTATGAACAACATGAACAATATATCAAAGAATGTGTATTAGCGTGAATTATAAACCTTCTCTCTTTTTCTTCAAGCCCTTTTTATAGCCCTGTTAGCTGGCAATTTCGAACAGAGAATAATTGGAATATCAAAATAATATTTCGAATAAGCATAGAAAAGAAGGTTAATATCAATGATGAATATTGGTGAAAAATATAGAACCCTTGTTCTAAAAGAAGCTTTCGATTTCCAGTAACAGATGATGGATTTCGATTTGAGATTTTAATGTTTAAAATATAAAAGAAGCTCATTTGGAGGCCAAAGGAGGCAAGGGTAGTCGCCACATCGGAATGAGAGGGATCTTAAGACTATGTAGGCATGAGACTTCATGGTTGAAGGAGACTTATAAGGATTAATTGGTACTACCTATACCAACAAGATGCATCTTCTTTTCGGTAGCTCATTCATAAGAACTCCACAGTTATGTCAATTTTATGTCAATTTTATGAGCGATGATGATGTTTTTGTGATGTCGTGTTTGTGATGTTGTATTGTCGAGTCATATACATTGCATTGGCGACGAGGGCTTTTATACCAAACGACGATGGGCTTTATGCCAAATGTTCCTAATTATGGACAAAGCGACGGGTACCACATGCATAACATAGTCGTGTCTCATGGAGTCGGTTTTGTTTATGTTTGAACTGTTTGGCGTTGGGTTTTAACTGATGGCTTATGTTGAATTGCGATGTTATATGATGCTTTGTTTTGATACGAGTATAATGATTATGTGACAAAATTAAAGTGTTAATTCTATACACTAACCGCTAAGTTAAAGCCTGTAAGATTTTGATACATGTTGACATACTCTTATTAACTTATATCATTTATAATTCCAAAACTATTTATATATTTTATCACGCCTTTAATTATATATTTTGGCGTATCTCACCCTTTACTTGTTTCGCCGTTGCCTTTATATTGGTAATGTGCAGGTGATCCAAGAGGATGATGAGGATTAGCTCGAGTCTCTTTATTTTGAGTCGCTCTGCTATGATCGTAGTAACACTCAGATTTTTTGCAACGTTATTATTTTGATAGGATAGTTTATGTATACTATCTTATGATATTATAACTTTATGTATTGATGATAACATGATGATATGTATATTTTGTGAATACATCCGTTGTGTTGTGAATAGTCATATATTTATATGATAATTTATGATATGAATCGGTATATCCGACTTTTGATTTTTGTGATGTGAATTATAATGCAAAGTGATGAAAACACGAATATGTGATACTGCAATTTATGTTGTATGAAATTTTGAAACTCTGATTTTATTATTAATTACGATGGGTAGAATTGGGGTGTTACATTAGTGGTATCAGAGCAGGTCGGTCTGTCCGGCCAAGTTGTTGAGTTTGTGGTTGTCTAACAAGCAAATATTGTTATTTGTTGATTCTAATCCTTGTTTTGTTGTGAGCAGAACTTATTATGGCTGGAAGGAACGCTGGTAGGAATGATGAGGCTCTTACTGCTGCTATGCAGGCAATAGCTCAAGCTTTCCAAAACCCGCCGAATGCTGATGAGAACGCTGGGTCTCGTAGTTTGGCAACCTTCCAAAGAGAGAATCCCCCTACTTTCCAAGGAAAGTATGATCCTGAAGGTGCTTTAACGTGGTTGAAGGAGATTGAAAGAATCTTCCGTGTGATGGATTGCACTCATGTGCAAAAGATCCGTTATGGTACTCATAAGTTAAGTGATGAGGCTGATGACTGGTGGGTTGACACCCGTTAAAGGCTTGAGATTGCTGGTGAGGAAGTGACGTGGGGAGTTTTCCGTAGGGAATTCATGAGGAAGTATTACCCGCAGGATGTTCGGGGAAATAAGGAGATAGAGTTCCTTGAGCTGAAACAAGGGAATATGTCTATCATTGATTATGCTGCAAAGCTTACTGAGCTGGCTAAGTTCTATCCTCATTGTGATGGAGAGAATGTCGAGTTTTATAAGTGCATTAAATTTGAGAATGGCTTGCCTCCTGAGATAAAGAAAGCGATTGGATATCAGAAAATCCGTGTCTTTGCGAATTTGATTGATAGTTGTAGAATTCTCGAGGAAGATAGTAATATACACTATAAGATTATGTTTGATAAGAGAAACAAGGGTCAACAGAGCGGTGGGAAACCATATGATACTTCATGTGGTAAAGGGAAAAAGCGTTTCAAGGGCGAAGGACTAGGGAGATGCTCCGCTAGTATTATTTGTTAAAGTGTGGGTAACCTGGCCACAAAAGTAATGTTTGTCAAAGTGATGTGAGAGCTAAGGAGAATGAAGTGAGATGTTTCTGATGTGGATAAGTGGGTCATGTGACTCGAGATTGCAAGCATAAGGATGTGGTCTTTTTGATTGTGGCGAGGAGGTCACATTAGTGCTCAATTTAAAGCCTAAGAGAACTCAAGGAGCGGGAAAGGTGTTTGCTTTGTCGAGTGCTCCGACGGCAAACGAAGATGGTCTTGTTCGAGGTACTAGTTTCATTAATAGCATTCCTCTTATTACTATTATTTATACTGGTGTTACTTACTGTTTTATTGTTGCTGATTGTGTAAAGAGATTAGGTCTCACTTTGTCATCTCTAGATAGAGATATGGTGGTAGAAGTTCCGGCTAAGGGAACGGTTACTACTTCTGTGTGCAAGTTTCCCTTTATCAATCTTTGATAGAGACTTTGTTGTGGATCTTGTTTGTTTACCACTTGTCGGGTTGGACGTGGTTCTGGGTATGGATTGGTTGAGAGCTAATTATGTCCATATCAATTGATATGACAATACTGTGAGGTTTTCTTCCTTAGTAGAAGATCAAGCTATGCTGATGTCTACAAAACAATTGAATGAGTTCATGAAAGATGAAGCATTGGTTTTCTTTTTGATGGCGACTCTTTCTGTGGAGAGTCAAGCTGTGATTGCAAACATTCCGGTGGTGTGCGACTTTCCCGAAGTATTCCCTGATGAGATTCCTAGTGCACCTCCAGAAAGAGAAGTTGAATTTTCTTTGGATCTTGTCCCTGGTACCAGACCTATCTCTATGGCACCATACAGGATGTCTGCATCTGAGTTAGCAGAATTGAAGAACCAATTAGAAGATTTTTGTCAAGAAGAAGTTTGTTAGACCAAGTGTGTCGCCGTGGGGAGCTCCTATGTTATTGGTGAAGAAGAAACATGGTAGCATGAGACTTTGTATTGATTATCGTCAGTTGAATAAAGTAACTATCAAGAATAGGTATCCACTTCCTAGAATTGATGATTTGATGGACCGATTGGTTGGCGCTCGCATGTTTAGTAAGATTGATTTGAGATCGGGTTACCATCAAATAAGGGTGAAAGAAGAAGATGTTCAGAAAATTGCTTTCAGAACGAGGTATGGACATTACGAGTATTCGGTGATGCCTTTCGGTGTCACTAATGCACCGGGAGTATTCATGGAGTATATGAATCGTATTTTCCATCCTTACTTGGATCATTTCGTGGTTTTTTTCATTGATGATATTCTAGTTTATTCTAAATCGGAAGAAGAGTACGCGGAACATTTGCGCATTGTGTTAGAAGTCCTGAAAGAGAAGAAGTTTTATGCTAAGTTGTCAAAGTGCGAGTTCTGATTAAGTGAAGTGAGCTTTTTGGGGCATGTCATTTCTGGTGATGGCATTGCGGTTGATCCTTCTAAGGTTGATGACGTGTTAAGATGGGAAACTCCTAAGTCTATTACTGAGATTAGAAGTTTCTTAGGATTGGCTGGTTACTACAGGAGGTTCATTGAAGGTTTTTCTAAGTTGGAACTTCCTTTGACAAAGTTGACTTGTAAAGGAGTTGCTTTTGAGTGGGATGTCAAGTGTGAAGAAAGTTTTGTTGAATTGAAGAAAAGGTTAACAACGGCTCCGATCTTGATTCTACCTAATCCCGAAGAACCGTTTGTTGTTTATTGTGATGCTTCTAAGATGGGTTTAGGTGGTGTGCTTATGCAAAATGGCAAGGTGGTTGCTTATGCTTATAGGAAATTGAAGATTCATGAGAAGAACTATCCTACTCACGATTTGGAACTTGCAGCGGTTGTTTTTGTGCTTAAGATTTGGAGGCATTATCTTTATGGTTCTACATTTGAAGTATTTAGTGACCATAAAAGCTTGAAGTACTTGTTCGATCAAAAAGAGCTTAATATGAGGCAAAGGCGGTGGCTTGAATTGTTGAAAGATTACGATTTTGGATTGAATTACCATCCTGGTAAAGCTAATGTGGTGGCTGATGCTTTAAGTCAAAAGACTTTGCATATGTCACTTTTGATGATGAAAGAGTTGGAAATGACTGAGCAATTTAGAGATATGAGTCTTGTGATAGAAGTGATGCCGAAGAGTGTTATCTTGGGAATGTTGAAGATCAATAATGATTTCCTTGATAGCATTAGAGAATCTCAGAAGCTTGATGTGAAACTTGTCGATTTGTTGGTTGGTATTGGACAAACTGAAAATGAAGATTTCAAGTTGGATGCTCAGGGTGTTTTGAGGTTCCGAGATAGGATTTGTATTCCCGATGGTGTGGATTTAAATAGAATGATCTTGGAAGAAAGTCTTAGAAGCAATTTGAGTATTCATCCCGGAGCGACCAAAATGTATCAAGATTTAAGGAAACTATTTTGGTGGTCGGGCATGAAAAGAGAGGTGGCCCATTTTGTTTATGCTTGTTTGACTTGTCAGAAGTCTAAAGTGGAGAATCAGAAACCTGCAGGGTTGATGCAACCGTTAGAGATCTCGGAATGGAAATGGGATAACATTTTTATGGATTTCGTAACGGGGTTACCGAATACACCAAGAGGACACGATGCAATTTGGATGATTGTTGATAGGCTTACGAAGTCGACTCACTTTATTCCTATTAACATCACTTATCCTGTATCGAAGTTGGTGGAAATTTATACGCATGTGATTGTTAGATTACATGGTATTCCTTTGTGTATTGTTTCGAATAGAGATCCGAGGTTCACTTCTGAATTTTGGAAAAGCTTGCAAGAGGCTTTGGGTTCTAAGTTGAGGTTGAGTTCGGCTTATCATCCTCAAACTGATGGTCAGACGGAAAGAACGATTCAATCGTTGGAATACTTGTTATGAGTGTGTATTCTTGAACATGGTGGTTCATGGGATACATATCTTCCTTTGATTAAGTTTACTTATAACAACAGTTTTCATGCTAGTATTGGAATGGCACCGTTTGAGGCTTTGTATGGTCGGAGGTGTAGAACTCCTTTGTGTTGGCACGAGTCGGGTGAAAGTGTGGTGCTTGGACCTGAATTAGTTAGAGAGACTAGTGAGGCGATGAAGATGATTAGAGAAAAGATGAGAATTTCTCAAAGTCGACAAAAGAGTTATCATGATAAAAGGAGAAAAGACTTGGAATTTCAAGATGGTGATCATGTATTTTTGAGAGTTACTCCTACAACCGGCGTTGGGCGAGCATTGAAGTCGAAGAAGCTAACTCCTCGCTTTATTGGTCCTTACCAAATTACTAGTAAAGTGGGAAAAGTGGCTTATAGAGTGGCGTTACCGCCAAATCTTTCGAATTCGCACGATGTATTCCATGTGTCACAACTTCGGAAGTATGTTCCGGATCCTTCGCATGTGATTGAGATGGATGATATTCAAGTTCGAGACAATCTTACGGTGGAAACGATGCCTTTAAGGATTGAAGATCCTGAGATAAAGTCTCTTCGTGGCAAAGAGATTTCCTTGGTCAAAGTTGTTTGGATAGGAGCAGCTGGTGAAAGCGCGACGTGGGAGTTCGAAAGCAAGATGCGGGATTCCTATCCCAAGCTTTTCGAGTCAGGTAATTTCGACGACGAAACTTTTTAAGTGGGGGAGAGTTGTAACGCCCCGTTTTATTTAATATTATATTAATATTTTTGAGTTACCGTTAAACGATTGTTTTGGCGACGAGAATATTTATATTAATCGATATATCTGTTAATATATTCAGCGACGTTCGGTTCGGTTCGGTAAAATATTATTCGGACCGATATTTAATTTCCCGGAGTTATTTTAATTAATTGAGTTAATAATATTATTAGATATTATTAATGTGATAATTAATAAGACAAGTTGGGGTGTGAGGACTAATTGATGAGAATTGGGTGTGCACCCTTGGCTAGTGGTAAGAATCCAACATAAAAACACCATTTTCCTCTTTTCTTTCATTACAACACAAAAACCAAACTTAGAAAGAAAATTAGAGAGTTTTGGAAGAAGAAGAAGAAGAAGAGCAAGAGCAAGCTAGGGGTTTGGAATTGGTTGGAGCATCTTGTAATCATCCAAGCATTTAAGGTAAGGGGTTTGATTTTCCACTTCCTATAGTTAGGGTTTGATAGATATGTTGTGGATTTGGGATAAAAATTGATGTTGTGGTTTATGAGTTGTGTGTGTGTTTGTTGGAATAACTTAGGAAGGTTGAGTTAGAAGTATGGATTGTTGGTGTTTCATTGCTAAGCTAGTAAGAATAAGTTGCTAGAATGAAGAAAATAAGAAACTGTGAAGAGAAAAACCAGAAAACTCTATATGTAATGGAAATAGGTGAGGAAGAAGAAGAAAGAGGACGAGGCATTGGGAGGCGCCCACCTCACCATGAGGGGCGACTCCCAAGCCCCAGACGCCGCCCCCTTAGGACTCCCTAGGGAGTCCATCCCCTGTGGTGGAAGGATGCTATGCAATATGCCATTTTCGCTCGCTTTCTCTGTGTTCTTTCTTTTCTCATAATTTACCAGAATGTATATTTAGCTTCTATTTCATTTGTTTTCCTTAATTCCATATAATACTAGTTGGTATTAATAAAATATAATTAGGAAATAAGTTAGCCGATTAAATTTGGAACCCGATTATGTTCCGATTTCCGATTTTGTATTTTACGACGAGCAAGTTGCTCGAATTTAACCAAAATTGACGTACTAGCTAATTTCGATGAGTAGAGCGTAGGGGTGAGGTTAGTTTTTCGAAATTATGAGTTTTTGTGAAACGACCCGAAATAGTCCAATTTACAGTTTAATTGAATCAGATTGCGTTTTAGTCGATTTAAGTCACGTATGGACAATCCGATTGCGATGTTAATGATTATGATTAATGTCGGTGATTAGGAATGACCTTCACGATTATTATGGTGTTTGACTATTTTTCCGTATTTGGAATTTGGTGAATTAATTGATAATGATGTGGTGTGATTAAACATGATGTTTGCGACGATTTACTTATAATGAATACTTGATGATATGCGATGCTATGATATGTTTATCTTGATGTGGATAAATATGGCGACGTGGACTTTATGTCAATTTTGATGAGCGATGATGATGTTTTTTGTGATGTCGTGTTTGTGATGTTGTATTGTCGAGTCACATACATTGCATTGGCGATGAGGGCTTTTATACCAAGCGACGATGGGCTTTATGCCAAATGTTCCTAATTATGGACAAAGCGACGGGTACCACATGCATAACATAGTCGTGTCTCATGGAGTCGGTTTTGTTTATGTTTGAACTGTTTGGCGTTGGGTTTTAATTGATGGCTTGTGTTGAATTGCGATGTTATATGATGCTTTGTTTTGATACGAGTATAATGATTATGTGACGAAATTAAAGTGTTAATTCTATCCACTAAACGCTAAGTTAAAGCATGTAAGATTTTCATACATGTTGACATACTCTTATTAACTTATATCATTTATAATTCCAAAACTATTTATATATTTTATCATGCCTTTAATTATATGTTTTGGAGTATCTCACCCTTTACTTGTTTCGTCGTTGCCTTTATATTGGTAACGTGCAGGTGATCCATGAGGATGATGACGATTAGCTCGAGTCTCTTTATTTTGAGTCGCTCTGCTCTGATCGTAGTAACACTCGGGTTTTGTGCGACGTTATTATTTTGATAGGATAGTTTATGTATACTATCTTATGATGTTATAACTTTATGTATTGATGATAACATGATGATATGTATATTTTGTGAATACATCCGATGTGCTGTGAATAGTCATATGTTTATATGATGATTTATGATATGAATCGGTATATCCGACTTTTGATTTTTGTGAAGTGCATTATAATGCAAAGTGATGAAAACACGAATATGTGATACCTCAATTTATGTTGGATGAAATTTTGAAACTCTAATTTTATTATTAATTACGACGGGTAGAATTGGGGTGTTACATTAGTGGTATCAGAGCAGGTCGGTCTGTCCGGCCAAGTTGTTGAGTTTGTGGTTGTCTAACAAGCAAATATTGTTATTTGTTGATTCTAATCCTTGTTTTGTTGTGAGCAGAACTTATTATGGCTGGAAGGAACGCTGGTAGGAATGATGAGGCTCTTACTGCTGCTATGCAGGCAATAGCTCAAGCTTTCCAAAACCCGCCGAATGCTGATGAGAACGCTGGGTCTCGTAGTTTGGCAACCTTCCAAAGAGAGAATCCCCCTACTTTCCAAGGAAAGTATGATCCTGAAGGTGCTTTAACGTGGTTGAAGGAGATTGAAAGAATCTTCCGTGTGATGGATTGCACTCTTGTGCAAAAGATCCGTTACGGTACTCATAAGTTAAGTGATGAGGCTGATGACTGGTGGGTTGACACCCGTCAGAGGCTTGAGATTGCTGGTGAGGAAGTGACGTGGGGAGTTTTCTGTAGGGAATTCATGAGGAAGTATTACCCGGAGGATGTTCGGGGAAAGAAGGAGATAGAGTTTCTTGAGTTGAAACAAGGGAATATGTCTATCACTAATTATGCTGCAAAGTTTACCGAGCTGGCTAAGTTCTATCCGCACTATGATGGAGAGAATGCCGAGTTTTCTAAGTGCATTAAATTTGAGAATGGCTTGCGTCCTGAGATAAAGAAAGCAATTGGATATCAGAAAATTCGTGTCTTTGTGGATTTGATTGATGGTTGTAGAATCTTCGAGGAAGATAGTAATGCATACTATAAGATTATGTGTGATAAGAGAAACAAGGGTCAATAGAGCCGTGGGAAACCATATGATACTTCAGCTGGAAATGTTGAAACAGAAAGCGTTTCAAGGGCGAAGGACTAGTGGGGGAGATGCTCCTACTAGTATTGTTTGTTACAAGTGTGGGAAACCTGGCCACAAAAGTAATGTTTGTCGAAGTAATGTGAGAGCTAAGGAGAATGAGGTGAGATGTTTCCGATGTGGAGAAGTGGGTCATGTGACTCGATGTTGCAAGCATAAGGATGTGGTCTGTTTTAATTGTGGCGAGAAAGGTCACATTAGTGCTCAATTTAAGAAGCCTAAGAGAACTCAAGGAGCGGGAAAGGTGTTTGCTTTGTCGGGTGCTCCGACGGCAAACGAAGATGGTCTTGTTTGAGGTACTAGTTTCATTAATAGCATTCCTCTTATTACTATTATTGATACTGGCGCTACTCACTGTGTTTTATTGTTGTTGATTGTGTAAAGAGATTGGGTCTCACTTTGTCATCTCTAGATAAAGATTTGGTGGTAGAAGTTCCGGCTAAGGGAACAGTTACTACTTCTTTTGTGAGTGCAAGTTTCCCTTTATCAATCTTTGTTAGAGACTTTGTTGTGGATCTTTTTTGTTTACCACTTGTCAGGTTGGACGTGGTTCTGGGTATGGATTGGTTGAGAGCTAATTATGTCCATATCAATTGCTATGACAATACTGTGAGGTGTTCTTCCTTAGTAGAAGAAGATCAAGCTATGTTGATGTCTACAAAACAATTGAATGAGTTCATGAAAGATGAAGCATTGGTTTTCTTGTTGATGAAGACTCTTTCTGTGGAGAGTCAAGCTGTGATTGCAAACTTTTCGGTGGTGTGCGACTTTCCTGAAGTATTCCTTGATGTGATACCTCAATTTATGTTGGATGAAATTTTGAAAATCTGATTTTATTATTAATTATGAGGGGTAGAATTGGGGTGTTACAGTACCCACCCCATCAGACATAGAATGGCTAAAAAGATTCTAAGAGCAGGTTATTATTGGTCCACCATGGAGGCTGATTGTTACCGCTATGTTCGGTCTTGTCACAAATGCCAAATATACGCAGACAAAGTGCACGTACCTCCAGTCCCATTGAATGTTCTGACCGCTCCGTAGCCTTTCGCAATGTGGGGCATTGACATGATTGGAGAAATCAAACCTACCGCTTCCAATGGACATCGTTTCATCCTTGTTGCTATTGATTACTTTACCAAATGGGTAGAAGCAGCCTCGTTCGCATCTATTACCAAGAATGTTGTGGCTCGATTCATCAAGAATAACCTTATTTGTCGGTACGACGTCCCCAAAAGGATTATCATAGACAATGGTACCAATCTCAATAGAAAAATGATCACCGAACTCTGCAAGTAGTTCAAGATTAAGCATCACAACTCTTCACCATATCAGCCAAAAATGAACAATGCAATGGAAGCCACCAACAAGAATCTCAAAAAGATCATACAGAAGATGACAATGACCTATAAGAATTGGCATGAGATGTTGCCATTTTCTCTCCACGATTATCGAACTACAGTACGAACATCTACAGGGGAAACCCCCTTCTCTCTCGTATATGGAATGGAAGCAGTCCTACACATCGAGGTTCAGATACCCTCAACCAGAGTACTCCAGGACGCAGAGTTAGACAAAGTCGAATGGGTCCAGACTTGCCTTTACCAGATTAACTTGATCGACGAAAAACGGCTCGCAGCCATCTGCCATGGACAAATATACCAGAAGCGAATGATTAGAGCGTTCAATAAAAAAGTCAAGCACCGAGTCTACCAAGTCGGTGATCTAGTAGTCAAGCGCATCATTCTTCCACAAGGTGCCCCCCGGGGCAAATAGACTCCCACCTATGAGGGACCATTTGTAGTCAAAACAGTATTGTCCGGCAGAGCTATGATACTAAGTACTATGGATGGAGAAGACTTCCCACACCCTGTGAACGCAGACATAGTCAAAAAATACTATGCATAAACGAGACCCGCTAGGTTGACTGGCCTAGGCAAAAATAAGGGCATCTTGGCGAACCAAAAAGGTTCAGGAAAAAGTTAAGGATATATATACAAAAATGTACACCCGGCAAGTCGAAAACCTGTAAAGGCGGCTTGGGTAAAAAGGGTATCCCGGTAGACTGAAAACCCGAAAGGGCGGTGAAACACCCGACCGAAAATCAAAGGATATAACTATATATCAATGAAGTTGCCATCGAAAGGATGCCTACGTATTCCCTCGTGCAATGGGAAAGTCAGAGCGCCGTAGTTCGGCTCACTTGTTTTGGTTGGTTTGTGTTTTTTAAATTAGAAGACGAAACAACAAACAATGACGAAACACCTCCATGATGACGAAACATCAGCTATAAACGGGATGACGAAACATCGGGAGACGGGATGACGAAACATCAGCAAACGAGATGACGAGACATCAAAGGATGAGATAGCGAAACATCAGAGGATGAGATGGAGAAACATCAGCAACAGGACGACGAAGCATCAACAGCAAACAGGACGACGAAACATCCTAGACTAATTGGTTTGTATCTTTTACTTTGGAAAAAGTTTCAGATTATTAGAATGTTTTAATGCAAAAACAAGATTTTAGTTTTAAGGATGCAAAAGGATAAAGGTAAAATGGCTAAGGGAAACTAACCTACTTCTAAATCCTAATGTTATCATGCAAAGTTGACCCTAAGTTAAGGGTATAAACAAAGGGAAGAATCTACCTAAAGTTATCATACATGGATGCCTAATTTAATGTCTAAACTCGATGACTAAGTTAATTGAGGAAACCTAAGGGGAACCTATAAAATCAATCATCTTGGTTGAAAAACCAAGAGAGAAGAGGGGTATAATCAAGTAAAGTGCTTTGGCAAAAGCACACAAACCAAGCACTAACAAGTGCTAAAAAAAGAAAGAAGAAGAAGAAAGGAGAAGATGTAGTGAAATTTGAGTGAATTATGCTCATGCAAAGTGTCATGTGAAGTGAGGTCAGTAGACAAAACATTCATTTACAAAGTTATACAAAACTTTAACAAACATCAAACATCATTATAAACACCCACAAGCAAGTTAATTCACAAACTAGGTCGAAACTAATCCTAAAAGCATGCAAGGAGCTAATTGTGCGAAGCGATGGACTTAGATGAAGTTAATAGACAATTAAAGAATAAAAAGACATACAATTCAGTAGCTAATCATGTCAATTCTCATATACATCATACAAAATAAACCACAAAGATTCAAGAGCCAAAATCTATCAAGAGTGCGCAAACATGCAACAAACGCGTGCGGTGAAATGCATCTAAGTGTGTGAGGATTGTGACATGAAAAGAAGGTGTCAATATGAAGAGATTACAGTACCAACATCATGAAAATGAATTAATAACCAAATCATAAAAGAAATTCCATGAGGATTCAATTACAACATTGGTGCGAAAACTAGTTTAAATGCTTAACCTAAAAGGTGTTTACAATCTAAAAGAAGCCATGGAAAGGCAAAGATGAAGAGAAATGAGTCAAGAGATGTTAGGATACACAAGTTACATTATCAAACATGTTATTTCATCAACAAAAACATTTAAACATGCATACAAATAATTCAAAAGCAAAACACTCAAGAGAAATGCATTCGATTCGTGCAAGTGCGGGTAAACATGTGCGTATATGTGTGTGTTTGTACTTGTGTGTGCATGTGCTAAGTGTCAAATAGTGTTGGGATCAGATATAATATGTGATGAGAAGCTATTCAAGTTATACATTACCAAGTCATAAGATGCTTCAAATTGCACACATATAACATCTACACAAAAACTAGTTAAAGGTTTAACATAGCATGCAACTAAAGATGGAATGAAGCATGGATAATGCATGAATGCGAAGGAATGAAACCTATGGCTTAAAAAGATATATAAGGAAGTATCTATCATAGTAATAATGCATGATCATCATATACATGCTCATCATTTACAATACAAATCAAAAGCAACTAGGAAAGCCTAAACATGCGTCTAGAAATGTGTGGTGAAATGTGCATAGATGAATGGTTGTGATCATGCCTTGTGGTGAAATTTTTAAGTGAAGTCAGTGGTGGAAATGTAGACATTACATACATATTAGACATAAACAAACCACAATCATCTCAAAAGAAAAGAAAACAAGAAAATAATGCAAGAACTAGTCAAACATTTACCCTAAACATGCACCTAGGAAACAAATGAAGCGTGGCATGGTATTAGTGAAAAGGTATGACATTTAGATGATGGAAAATGATACAATTCAGTAGTTATCATGGTATAGATGCATTCATGTCACACACAATCATCAAACCCTTTACATGAGCAATTTTCAACAAGAATGCGCATACTAGAAATGTGGGATGGAAAGTGTTTGTGTATCTGTCCAAGCATGTTTGTGTCAAGTGTTGTGGACAAGTGAGATGGATGACAAGAACATAAACATGATTCTCACATAAACACAAAACAATTACCAAATATAATGCTTCACAATTATTTATAGTGCAAAGATTAGTAGTGGAAGGGAGTGATTTTAAACCCTAGACATAATTTGAAACATGCATACAAGCTAATGAGTCAATCATGATGAAGAGGCAATATGAGGAAGGAATGTAACACACAAGGTCAGTAGCTTAAGACCTAAGTAAAACAAATAAAATCAATTCAAACTAAGTAAAAATCTCACACACACAAGTACATTGGATTAAGGTTTGAAAGCGTCTAAACTAGACAAGCATTGCACTTAAGAAAGCATTAGACAAAGTGGTTTTAACTAGAAGATTAAAACCATGTGTGACTTGTGTCATAAGTTTAACTCAAGATATGATTCATGAGCAACCAAATGTAGAATATGAAGCTTCCATACACAAACAAATCACCTATTTGATGAGCAAAATCATCCAAAGCAAAATACCACCTATCTTAGATCAAACAAACATTGATTAAGATTTGTAGGAAGGAAAGATGTCTTGTATGTCATAGGGTGATGATAGAACCCTCACAAGATGCTTGTCATGAGCTCAAGGTAATGTCAATTGAAGTGACATGCCTCAAAAATCATGAACCTATAATCCTCAAGGTATGTTTCAACCAAACAATAGAAGAAGAAAAAGAAAATCTAGCTCTTCTAAGTCATCATGATGACATTACAATTGAGTGCAAGCCAATGAATCAAAGAGCATTGAGTTATTGATTACATAATGTACAAGGTCAGAAGTAAAATCAAGATCCAATTGGAATTGGATTGCTAAAACCATGCATGATGCACATAACACGTGATACAAACATAAGCATAAGTTGGTCACATTCTACTCAATAAAGTTGCATGAGCTTGAGCAAATTAGGGGCTTAAATGAATCAATCAAACTGGAATCAAGGCCCTAAATATGCTATAAGGATAAAGTAAGGAGTGAGAGGTAGATTCCTAAAGAATTGCATGAATGCATTCCTCACCTTACAATCCATGCACAAGAATGCAACAAATAAAACAAAGATCAAACTTCTAACTAAAGGAACCAAGGTGATCCCTTGAGTTCAAATGTCTCTCAAGTCTTTAGAAGACTATCCTTGAGGTTGTCATTCCCCCTAAACATCAATTAGAAACACAAACTATACAAGAATAGGGGTCTAATGACCAAGACATCAAAAAATAGGGTTTTGGGAACCATATAAAACTTTGTGCTCAAGGTAAAAACCTAATGATCAACATATAATTTCTGATGAATGAAAACATGTTACACATCACTAGAGCATTCAAATGATCATCACATACCCAAAACTTGGCCTTAAATCATTTCCACAGCTTCATCAAAAGAGAGCACACAAGGTAATTGGTTTTAAAAAAAAGTTTTGAAAGATAAAATCCAAGTTAAAATCCATTTCAAATGTCTTTCAGCCAAGTTATCGGCAGGTCATGCCCAATAAAAATTGGAAAGGTCAAAAAAAATCAAAAAGTCAACTCTAGTTTAATATACATGCTTGTATGACCAATAAACAAGAAAAATTGATATAAAATAGTAAAGTCAGAAGTAAAAGATGATACTAATTAGAAATGTGAAAATCCATTTAGGTTATTTGGGTATCCTTGGAAAATCATAATGGAAATAAAATGCCATGTATTTGCAAATCATGATTTAATGCAAATTGCTTGAATGAATGACCCATAAAATAAAAATCAGAAATGCATGATGTATGGTTTAAATGAGTTAGAATATTTTTTATTCATTTTTCATATGCATGAAAGTATTTTTTATTGATTTAAATATGCATGAAATGCAATATAATGCATGAAATTATTAAAAAGTGGAAAAAATGCAAGAATGATGAAATAAAATTCAGAAATGCATAGTGCATGATTTAAATGGACTAGAATATTTTTTATGTATTTTTTGTATGCATGGAAGTATTTTTAACAATTTAAATATGCATGAAATGCAATATAATGCATGAATTTATTTAATTATGCAAAAATGAAAAAATCATGAAATAAAATTCAGAAACTCAAAATTAATCCTTAGAGGATTCAAAATATCTTTTTGTGGAATTTTTTAACATTGGAAAGTATTTTTAGGAATTTTTTTATTGAAATGCAATTAATTAAAGTCAGAATTTATTTAATTGGCCAAAACATTTTAAACAAATTGGAAAAAATTCCACAAAATATTTAAGGTCAACATGAGTCTATGGTATTGTTTTTGTAATTTTTGGGTTATTTTTTAGTGCAAAATAAAGATGCGATTAAAAATAAATAAAAGAAACAATGCAGCAACCAATCGATGATGCCATGCATCATCTTCAACCTCACCCATGCCCTGCGTGAATATGCATGCATGCAACTTTTAGCATGTAACTAACTCATTTCTCAACCAAATTAAGAAACTTCTCTCATTAAGATTCAAGCTCATGATTCAAGCCACACAACTTGTAAAAGATCAAATGATCCACCATAGATCAAGAAATAGCAAGAAAATCATCAAAAATCCAATTTTCCCGCCAAACCTTCACTTATTATTCAATAGACAATATGCTTCATTTTGACGCCTTATTTTTCACTTTGCTAACTAAATGTTGAATTCCAATTTGAATTTTATTTTTTTCTGATTACCGCCTTAATTTTTCAAATTTCGCTTTAGATTTCAAAGCGCCCACACCGTAAATTGTTATGAACTAATGCCGATAACCTTACGAGAGAAAGAAGCTATTTTGCACAAATGAAATTTAATTATTCGAGTAATTAAAGGCAAGTTCACTCACAAACGTTAGACAAAAATATTAAGATTTATCTTGCAATTTTGTTTTCGTGTTTATTTTTAATGCTTTAACTTATTATTGTCAAAATTGTCTCAATGCTTGGGTTTATTTTGTCCGATTTTATTTATTATTGTCATGTTGTTATTGAATTTTATAAAATGCTAGGCTAAATTAGTTTATCTGGATGTAAGGTCATATAGGCGACGGTTTAGCAATACCAATTGAACAATTCTTTTAAATAACAATTTTTGCTTTTGATTACCAATTTTAATAACCAACTTTATTTTGAGCAAAATACGATAAAAGTTAGGATCAATAAAAGAGAGTTTGAGATAATAATCGGAGCTGGTAATTGGCATTAACTTAAAATACAATAGCTCTCACTTAGGTTTAATTATAGGATGAATCAATAAACACGAGAGTGTGAGAAGTTGTCTTCAAACAAATATTTTCTACTAAAAGTTGTTTTAATAATCCGGCATGAGTCAATGAGTTGCAACCTCAAGTCCCACCATTACATACCGATATATCCCCTGAATTTAAACTAATTATATTAAGTTCTAAACCCAAATCAATTATATTATCACTTTAGATTTACGTAGTAACCTAAGATAGCGATAGTTTGTTAATTAGTCCCCGATTGAATCTTAAAGCTACACGCGATAGATCTGATACTTGTGGTCTAGATTTCTTAAGACACACAAAAGTCGCGATCGAGGATGGAGTAACGGTAAGAGATATATATTGACTCATGTTGATTCCGAGGTGTGAGAAACACAAGAAAGGGGAGCGGTTTGAAGTTTTATGCCTTAAAAGCTTTTTTAAAAACAACGCCTTAAATAAACTTCTTCACTTTTGATAATAAGGTGAGAATGCATGAAAAAGAAAATACAAAGATGTTTATACTAGTTCACTTGATAAACTCAAGCTAGTCTAGTCCACCGCAAGGTTATTTTCCTCTCTCAAACAAGGTCACAATCCAATAATCTAACTGACACAATGCACAAGCAAATCAAGTGACAAAGGTTACAATCTAAGACACGGTAATCTTAGACTTTCAAGGATACATACCAACCGGTCCTTAAGGAAATCAAACAAAAGTTTGAACAAAGTTTATTTACAATGAAGATACTTCTAACAAGGATATGTAAATTGAATATTTAAGAATATAAACTTAGAGAAATATGAAATCTATGAACAACATGAACAATATATCAAAGAATGTGTATTAGCGTGAATTATAAACCTTCTCTCTTTTTCTTCAAGCCCTTTATAGCCCCTAATGGCAATTTAGAATAATTGGAATATCAAAATAATATTTCAATAAGCATAGAAAAGAATAATATCAATGATGAATATTGGTGAAAAATATAGAACCCTTGTTCAGAAGCTTTCTCGATTTCCAGAATGTATGATGGATTTCGATTTGAGATTTTAATGTTTAAAATATAAAAGAAGCTCATTTGGACGAAGGTGCCAGTATTGGAAACGATCCAAGAAGAAGATTAATTCGAATTGAAGAAGACTGACACAGAATTTAAATTTCAAAATGATGATTTGAATTTCAAATAAGGGTGCCATTCTTGAAGATGGAAGTCAAGAACGAAAGAAGCTCGTATGCTCGAACGCAAGTGATTTTAGAGTAGATTAGGTCAAAACACTATAAATAGGTGTTTTCATGTTAGATTTGAGGTGTTCATTTGTACTAAAATCTCAAACACTCAAAATACCATAATCAGGGAAACGAGTTAAGAAGACAAATGTAATGCATCGAACATCATGATCCTTTACAATTTAAATACAAGTCTTTTATATTTCTTTCACTTTTACAACATTTTTGCTTTTAAATCTTTCGATTCCTTTCCTCGAATTGTTTTACTTGCCTTTAAACACCTTTATTTTCTAAACTCCACTTTTACTCTTTTATTCATACGCCTTATCTTTCCATACTTTTATACTTTAAATTATTTACTTTACGCTTCAAGTGTCAAGATTTAAGCTTCTTCCTTTACACATTCGATCAAGATATTTACATAGACAATCTTAGAGAAACCACTTAAGAATCTTATATTCAATATAAAGTTTATGAAAATAATGGGTTTGAACATGGAAATCGCTTATGACATGTGTCCTAGGATCAATCTAGTCGATCCCGCAAGTAACCAATAATAATCAAGAATTGAAGACTAGTTGTTTACTAGAAATCATCAAACAAATTCCACGGGAAATTCTAAGATCTTCCAAAGGATGTAGATATATTCTGGTATAGATTATTTCACTAAATGGGTCAAGCAATTCTCTAGTGAATGTTGATCAAGAAGCTATTATGGAATTTATTCAAGCATAATTTGGTGTTCTAATACCGTAAAGTATCACAAATGATCAAGGTTCATCTTCACGGGAGAAAATGCAAGAGTTTGCACAAGAAATGGATTTAAGTTACTCACATCAACGCTTTATTATGCCCAAGCAAATGGCCATGAGGCAGCCAATAAAGTCATAATAGGTATGATAAAGAAACATGTAGGTAAAGCCAAAGAATTGGCATAAAACTCGACTCGACTTATGGGCATGTCGAACATCTCCTAAAGAGGCAACAAATACTACCCGCTTTGACTTACATTTGGACACGACGCAAGATTACCAATAAATACATCTATAGTCAATTCAAAGACAAAATGAAATACCAACACCAATATTGGGAAATGATGATGAAACGAATTAGTGGACGAGATGAGATAGGTTACATGCTTTAGAAGTTATGAGAAGACAGTAAAGAAAGAGTAGCTGTGGCATACAACAAAAGAGTTAAAAATAAGTTATTCTCAACTAATGATCCGTATGGAAAGTTATTTTACCTATGGATAAAAAGAATAGACTTAGGTAAATGGTCACCCCATTGAGGGACCTTTCGTGTTTTGAAAACACTTTTGAATAATGCTTATGAAATAGAGGAATTAGCGTAAGATAGACGAATCTTAAAGATAAATGGAAAATGCTTAAAAGGTATAAACCATGCTTGCAAGAGGTTCACCATCGCAGGATAATTAAAGTAGGATAAATAATAAAGCCAAAATGGTGTTACATAAGCCAAAATGGTTGTGTTCGAATTACAAAAGTACATAGTAAGAATCCTTAACAATAAAAAGAGGAAAGGGCGCCTGCTTTAGCTTGGCAAATTTGCTCTTGCATAAGTTGATCTTACATTGGGTAGCGCTCTAATGCTGAGCCCTCGATCTCTTTGTCTACTCCTTCACCACCTCCATCCGTTGAAGACTTTGTGTGACAAGATCTTCAAGCCTCTCATCACGGACTTTGGCTGCTCGCTCATTTTAGCACGCCAATTTTTTCTTGAGTTCTTCAACTGGGATTCAAAACAAGACCGATCGAGCCAAACATCATGCTTATCTTTGGCGGTTTTAGCAACCCAAAGCTTCTACTCTCGAAGTTTAAAACCGATCATAAGCTTTAGACAAAGCTTCTTGTTTGGTGCGAATATTAGCTTCAACATCATGCGCCCTAATATACGCACTGCTAACCTCATCAAGCAAGATTTACAGATCATATATGGTTTCACCCACTTCAGATGGACAGATACTGAGATCTATCTGAGACAACAACTTCTTCATCGAAAAATAGGCTCCAGTATCATCTTTTAGAATAGTAAAAAGGTCAGCCTCAAGGATAATTTAGTTGACTTCCTGAAGAAGTTGGTCAAGAGAAGTAAGAGGGGTTTTTTCCTTCGTTTGGCTCGAATCCTCATATTGATTTCTGCTTAAAGAAGAATAATCCCGTTGAGCTAGCATTAACTTGATATATTTCGTGGATTGCTTTTCATTTCTTATTTTCCTCCTAAAAATTGAGGATCCGTTGTTTAGTGAAAATAGTTTCACGAATAGAACCTCCACCCTTCTGCATCACCTCATCTTCATCATCATCTCGCAAGTAATGACTACAAGATGTGCTTTCTTCCTCTTTAGATTGGTCAAGAAATGCACCTTTCTCGGGAGAAGAATCACCGAATGTCGATGATGGGAGTTTCGAGCACTATGTTTGGCTCACACCGCAGGGCCTCCGCTCGGAGGAAGGGCTTGTTGTTCTAAAGCTTCAACCAATGGAGGCGGTTGCTTGTTGATCCCTTCATGGTCCTCGCAGGAGTAGCAACAAAGGATGAGCCTTTGTTTAAAAAAACCATTGAAACCTTCCGTTGAGAGAGGCAGTGTTTTGGATGGTGAGGATCAAGAACAAAGGGAACACTGCAGAAACAAAGGATTAGCATAAAGAATGGCACATGATTTATCTAGAAACATTAAGGAGATTTACTTTTGATCATCGGTTGCATTGCTACCAATGCGCTCAAATTATGTTCTTCAAAGACCGAGACTTCAAGGTCCTTTGGATTTGGTCAGGAGCCACATTCACTTCGCTTGGAAGGATTGGCGATTGAGAACCTTCGCCGATTTGTTGGTTCTTCTTCGCTTGAGGGGAGACGTTTTCATCCTTTTCCGATCTGCTTTCGAATGGGCACTATCACGCCTTCGCTTCAGGAGACTTGGGAGGTAGTCCACCGCTCGAGAAATGGATAGAATACTAAGTCAATTCAAGAGTAATTTCGATAATAAGAAGAGAATGAGTGTGGTATTACCTTTTTCTTTTTCTTTTTAGGAGAATCACCTTCTTCAAGAGGAGGATTTTCAATGGTGGTTATAGGCGCCTTAGAAGTGGAAGTTGAGCCTGCCTTGGGCACGAATTTGTCCTTCTTTAGAGATTTTAGATCAAAAGCTGAAAAGAATTTGAAACAGTTAAGTTTAAAACAGAGTTTAGAAAGAATAAGGGAACTTCGAATTTCTTCGCCTCGCACTTCACTGCTTCGAGACGTGATAGACATGGTCGACAAGTCATAGCGAACTCGAAATTGTCTAAATCATGTTTAGCCCACGTTACCCTTTGGGCAGGTTTTTTGGCATCATTTTCGTAGCTACGAAGAATGTCCCTACAAACCAACCACCAGGGATATGGTGGAAAAAAGGCCAAAGCCTGTTCTGAAGTAGGTAAGTTTGAAAATTTTGGTGGCTGATGTTTAAAAGCCCACCAATACCTATCTTCAGGTTTTACATAAGGAGGAAATCGAATCTTTGAAAGTTGTTTTTCAAATTTTCTTTCAAAGTTCTTGCTCAGCATAGCCTGATGTATCTCCATAGGATTATAGACAATTTCAAAATATTTTTGAAAGGCTCGAATTTCCTTGACACGAGTAAGTCTACCTTTTTGAACATTCTCCTGCACAAGGGAAAAAGCTGTCGTCAGTTGTTGTTGAATCTAGATGGTGCTAAACATATTGTTGGAATAATAATTGTCCACCAAGTATAGAAATCTTTGTCATATAAAAGGAAGGAGTAAAGAAGGCTAGCTAAAAGTCAAGAAAGTCAAGATATTGTTTCTGCTGTTTCGATTTCTTTGAGGAGTAAGGTACCGCTAAACATATCTCCTTTTCTTGTTGAAGAGAGGTTCGTAAGATTTGGCACAATCAAACCGACGGCCACGAAATTGGTTGATAAGGATACACACTTGGCTATTCACATGTGTGATTCTCGAAATAATAAGCCTAGGGTTTAGGATGGCACACCAAGTGTCCCCGATTACTTTTTCTTTGATAGCTTGCTC
This sequence comes from Vicia sativa, assembly GCA_021764765.1. Classification (NCBI taxonomy): domain Eukaryota; kingdom Viridiplantae; phylum Streptophyta; class Magnoliopsida; order Fabales; family Fabaceae; genus Vicia; species Vicia sativa. Next base: position 44,474,943 of record CM038796.1, on the reverse strand, counting down.
AGGGGCATGGTAAACCGTTGGACCACAGCTTGATTGGCAAAAGGAGCCATTGAAGGATCAAACCTATGTCTCTTGGAGAAAATCATCATGTAGTTAACAAAACATGTCTTGAAATTCTCTTTCATCGTGGGGTTAATTTTAGCAACTGCACCCTCAATGTCATGGTTTACAACATCGTGGTGTTCTTCATTGATTACCTCAAAAGTAGAATGAGATGGTTCAAGGTGGCATTTAACCAAAGTCAATAGCTGTAAGGGCTTGCAAGAAGCGCATTAGTGCCACTTTGTAAGTTTTCGCCAAACGGCAGCTTATGCTGTGATAAGCTTGTCGCCAGAATTCGCTAATACACACCCTTCGACCATGGTGGAGTTGGTTCACGAGTAATGAATATGCTTGCAACTTGTAAAGACTTGTCAAAAGATATACTTCACAACCACAGCTGTGAAAGCTATATGTTCAACCTCAGACTTCTTCTTCAAAGAAATGATGAGATTAATGTATTTTGAGAAGTCGGCATTCTTAACATCGAAATCAATGAGGTTGTCCGCATCCTCATTGGGTCAAAGGTTTCTCCAATAGGAGAAAGTCCAAAGGATAAAGAATGTCAAGAACGTAGGTGTTAGCATTCCACAAGGGAGGTGAAAAGTGTTGTATGTGCTATCCCAAAAGTACAAGGAGGATAATAAGAAAGGTTGGCTATAACTGAATCCTAATTTTGACATTCGAATTAGATTAAGGATGCCTATATTTTCGCATTCCTGGGATTTCTTATTCTCAATTTTCGAAAGCCAATCCAGGTATAATTGATCAGATGAGGGACATGAGCGAAAGGGTTTAAAATTCCCAGTAACATAATCCATGTTAAAAACGTCCTTCATGGGTTTTGACGTTCCAGTTTCACAAGTTTTTTCTAGGGTTTTTGATAACTTAACAACAGATTCATCTTCTTTAAGTTTTGAAGGAACAAATTTATTAACAATGGGTTTCATTTCGGAATAGGCGGGAAAAAATCCCTTTGTCTTTTCTAAACGTTCTGTATAAATAAAAGGACCCATAACCCCTAGGGTTTTATCAAGAACAATGGTAGGGATGATTACCTGGGAGGCATAAATGGCTTTTCTGTTCCGGAGTGAGTTTTGGAGTTGAGATGAACTCCTGGTTGTCAAGATTGATAATCTTGTTGGTTGGGGTTAGAAGAGGAAACTTGTTTTGATTTTCCGATTTTAGATGAAGGAGTCAATCAAGGAGAAGACATTTTTGGAAATCAAAGGTTTTTTCTGAAAATGAAAAATCTGTTTTGTTTGAAGGTTGAGAGGGTTTCAGAAAAGTTTGAAATGGAGAAGATGAAGTGCTTTTATAGCCTTTTTCAACGGTTTAGGAGTTTTTGACCTTGGAAAAGGACACGCAATTTTCTCATTGAAAGGAGAAAAGGTGGATTTTAAACTTCCTAGGAAGTGACATTTTGTTGCTAATTATTAGCCATAACCCGTGATTGCATGTTTAGGTACGATGGATGTTTTGCGGTGAAGTTGGACACTTACTCGACGCTGTGCAGATAGTCATCATGAGTGTTGATGATTTCGAATTGTATGAGTCATTCAAAACAAGTATTTCTTTATACCTATCGAAATACATGTTCTTGAGGGGCAATTTGTTAGCTGGCAATTTCGAACAGAGAATAATTGGAATATCAAAATAATATTTCGAATAAGCATAAAAAAGAAGGTTAATATCAATGATGAATATTGCTGAAAAATATAGAACCCTTGTTCTAAAAGAAGCTTTCGATTTCCAGTAACAGATGATGGATTTCGATTTGAGATTTTAATGTTTAAAATATAAAAGAAGCTCCTTTGGACGAAGGTGCCAGTATTGGAAACGGTCCAAGCAGAAGATTAATTCGAATTGAAGAAGACTGACACAGAATTCAAATTTCAAAATGATACAGGATTCGAATTTCAAATAAGGGCGCCATTCTTAGAAGACGCGTGGAAGTCAGTAAACGAAGGAAGCTTGCATGCTTCGAACGTGGCGTGATTTTAGAGTAGGACCGTTAGGGTCAAAACACTATAAATAGGTGTTTTCATGTTAGATTTGAGGTGTTCATTTTGTGTACTAAAAATCTCAAACACTCAAAATACCGTAACTGAAGGGAAACGAGTTAAGAAGACAAAATGTACGTACTGAACATCATGATCCTTTACAATTTAAATACAAGTCTTTTTATATTTCTTTCACTTTTACATTATTTTTTCCTTTAAATCTTTCGATTCCTTTCACTGTTATTGTTTTACTTGCCTTTAAACACCTTTATTTTCTCAGAAACTCCACTTTTACTTTGTCTTTTATTCATACGCCTTATCTTTCCAGATACTTTTATACTTTCGTAAATTATTTACTTTACGCTTCAAGTGTCAAGATTTAAGTTTCCTCCTTTACACATTCGATCAAGACATTTACATAGACAATCTTAGAGAAACCACTTAAGAATCTTATATTCTACAATATAAAGTTTATGAAAATAATGGGTTTGAACATGGAAATCGCTTATGACACATGTGTCCTAGGATCAATCTAGTCGATCCGCAAGTAACCAATAATAATCAGAATTGAAGATTAGCGGTTGTTTACTAGAAATCACCGTAAACAAGCCCAATAAAATATAATAACCGATGGAGGGTATTTTGGAATTTTAAAGTTGAAGCTTGAACAATCACGGGGACAAGATCATATGTAGCGCCCTTCCTTCATGGTAGTGGAATGGGATGATTTATTTGTACTATTGTACCATGTGTAATACCGTGAACTGACTTTGAGATTTTTGTATCGCAAATGTGCGGATAGTAGGAGTCGCCACCGACTTTTCATCCAATTAAGGGAAGGTGAAAAGAACAAGAAAAGACCTTCGTTAGATTCTGAGTAAGGGAGAAGGTTATGAAAAGGGAAGGTGTTAGCACCCCTTTCCGTCTGTAGTTATCTACGGGCTCTTAGTTGCTCTTAGATCATTTTAAAATTGTGCTTTCTGTGTGTTTGACAAAAATGTTTTGAAAAGGCATTTTGCTTTGACTTTGTAATGATTCATGTAGGAATGTATACAAAGTGTTCTGAAATGTTTCGTTTTGAAAAGAGTTTGAACTTTGACAAAAGTGTGAGGTGTGAAAAGTATTTTGATAGAGCAAGCAACTAAAAGTCTTATTACCTACTTAATTGGTCGCTTTGTGTTATTTTACGCCTTTAGAATAGCGCTATCCATACCATTAGTTGGTAGGTAACCCTATTCGTTGGATGTAAGCGGACATTCAAGGGACATCGGATGGTCATAGAAGGCAACTTGTACGAAGTATCCTAGCACACAAGGGACTATCATAATTTTTCGAGGCTTACAATCGAGGGTCAAGATCATGTATTCGGAGGCGACATCGTGGGTCTTATGATCTTTGTATTGAAGGGACTATGATGATTTGTTTTGAAGGCAACTAGAATACCTCACGCTCGAGGGACATGACACATTTGAATTCATAAGGCAACGAGAGAATTACCCTAAGGGTGCATGTGTGAAAAGAGTGTGTTGATTCGTATACATGTTATCTTGAAATTTAGAGTGAGCTATTTTCAATTTTATCTTGCCATACACGCCTAATTACTAACGCTTATAAGATGGAAATATAAAGAAAGATAAATCCTACGCTATTACATGGCTTGGCGATACATAATTGAAAATGCGGAAATAAAATTCCTAATTAAACTATTACATCCCATAGGCAATTACATAATATGAAAAGAAAGCGATAAAAATTGTCCGAAACGGTGTAACCTGTGAACAGATGAAAATCGGGAAATACGAGAAAATTGCATAAGAGGAAAATGTTAGTAAAAATAAGAATTTTTGAATGAGAAAAAGTTTTTATGCAAATGATGACATTAATATGCTAAAATAGTTTTTTGGGAATTTTTGGAGTTAATTTGATAATTAAAAATCAATTAAAAGCTATTTAAATGCAAAAATAGAAATTAAATAAAATATGCATGCAAAAATAATAATTTTAATTTTAAAAATTAAATAAACATTTTTATGATGAGTATGCAAAAAATAAATATTTTTGATATTTTTTAAATGCATGATAAAAATTATGAAAGATAAATTAAATAGTATGAAAATATTAAAAGAAAATAAAATAGGAAAATAGAAAAATATGAAGTTTTGTAAAAAGAAAGGAAAGTTTGGTCTTGCCAGGGATTGAACTCAAGACCTCTCGAGAATCCACATGCCACGCCTTAACCACTAGGCCATTTGCATTTGGTTGTGAGATTGAAATCAAATGAATATAAGTGATACGTGTGTCATTATTTTGACTTCGAGCACAGTCAGCTAGCCGGGCCCAGTCACTTACGAATGAACGAATCAAATCGCCCCATCACGCCACCCCAGCTTCTCACCGGTAAAGATCAACACGCCGAGCCCTAGTCGGCCGCTTTCTCCCGGTCACGATCCCTGAACCTGCAAAATAATGCGAATAAAAAAGCAAAGGGATACCCTACCCCCCTAATTCGATGGCTGCGAGTTCGATGGTACCATTAGTTTCGATTGAAAATGCTTGTACAAGCCGTCAAGCTTCACAATTTTAAACCCTAAACATGGCAATATGAGACTCGACGCTCAAGCTTGCTAACGATTGCCCAGATCAATCATATGGAGTCTCATGAACACATTAAAATCATTAGAATAGATTAAAACAAGCAGATAATAAAAATGCAATTTCAAGAAAATTTGAATATGTATGAACATGTATGCATCGATTCAGTCGCTTTGATCATTGGCAATGATGTATACTCACTCTAAATTACCTCAGAACACGCTTTGATGGTCTGGCTCAATGAAGTATGGAAATTGAAATTGAATTTTGACAATTTGAGAAATTTTTTACAAAATAAGGGTCATGTATGGGGCTAGGTTTCGTCTTGTCTTGTGCAATTGCTTGGTATTTATAGAGTGAATTGAGAGGGCAAAGAGAGTGAAAAAGATCGATCTTGAATGTAATAATTTTTTCAAATAAAATCAAATTTTGGAAAAATTTGATTTTCTTCAATGTGAGAGCTAGCACGAATTTGGTATGTTTCATGGGCTATCTTGGACCTCAAGCTTGATAAAATCCACCCTTTGAAAATATATCTTATTTTCATATTTTATTTAATTTAATTTTGGATTAAATGGTTTTAAATTCAAAAATAAATCAATAAAATAAAATGTGGTCATGGCAAGGCATCAATAGGTCACAAATAATATTATGATCAAGTTTGGATCATAAAATTATAGGCCCATTTGGAAAAAATTGGATTTAGACAAATATCTCCTTTTGTGCAATTGTTCAAAAATGCCCAACTTGTGAATGGTGTATTTTGCTCCATTTTCCACATTTTTGAATGTTCTTGGACTTTTTGGAAAGCTCTAAGAGTCCTCTAACCAACCTCTTTGGTTTCATCTCAATTGGAGTTTCCATGCTCAATAAATCTCCAAAACAAAAAGTTGACTTTTTATTGACTTTGAAAAGGACCTGTAATGTTTTGACCCATACTTTCCAAATGAAGCATTTTTTGAACATTCTTGTGAGACATGAAGTTGTAGAGAATTGAATTTCCTTCAAAACAAGAGGTGGTGGAAAAATTTCTGAGAAAGTATGAAGAAGTTATGCTCAGTAAAAGTTCAGTTGACTTTTCACTGAGAAACCCTAATTTGGAAAGTTTGACTTTTGAGCAAATCTTGAGTTTTCTTGATGAATCATGATCAACCCTTGATCAAATGATGAATGTAACTTCAAATGAGGATGTTGACCAAAAATCATGAAGTTTGACTGTATGTTGACCACAATTGACTTTTGGCCAATACAATCGATTTTCAACCATCCGAGCAATTGTCGAGGAAACTTGACTTGGAAGCCCGAAACTTGACATGGAGAATATTTGAAGCATATGAGGAGGCATGATGACCATTAGAGATGTTGAAGTCCATCCGATTCGAGAATTTCCAAACCCTAGTTTGGGTTGATTGTCTAGGAGAGGTTTGTCCGATCAACCTCGAGGAATCCATGAGCATGGATGTATGAAATGTTTTGAGGAATAGGAGGGAAAATTTTGGGTATGACACCCCTGCTCAATCTTCTTGTACCGAAGGGTTAGATTGACACGCTTGCCTTTCGTGACCGGAGGTAGTAGATGATTGAACACCGAGTACACCGAAAATTTGCACCGCTATCGATGATGCGGAATGGGCTTATAGATGCCATTTGAGAAGTTGGAGACTTCACTGGGAATGAGTCGACGCTAGACTCGAGATTGTTTTTTGAAATAGGAGAACCGTGGAGATGGGCTTAAGATGCCATCCGAAAGATTGATGTTGGGGAGTGAGCCGACGCTAGGCCTTTAGATGTTCCGAAGTGGAAGAAGCATGGAGACGGGCTTAAGATGCCATCCGGAGGAAATCGACGTTAGACTTCGTGCTCATCTTTGAATGAAGTTATTGGTTTGTATTGGTTTTTAACCAAATATGCAGATTCGAAGTGGAGAAACGTTGATAAGTAGTCTGAGATGGGCTTAAGATGCCATCCAAGGCAACCGAGTACGCTAGACTTTGTAGTCATTGCTGATAATAAGAGAGAGTCGTAATACCTCTTCGCGGCCGATTACTCGAGGATAGTAGTTGGCAAAATGTGGACAGCCCTCACAGGCTTTCGTATTGATCCAATGCTATTCGAGGATAACTTGTGATCGCTCGATAGTTTTCCGCCTAGCTTCGGTATTATCCCGGATCCGCGGTCGGAGGACAACGAGGGCGGTGCTCGATAGTTTTCTCGCCCGCTTCGGCATTATCTTGGACCGCTTGTCGGAGGACAACTAGGGCGGTCGCTCGATAGTTTTCCGTCTCTGCTTCGCATTAACCGGACCTGCTTGTTTCGTATGATTTTCAATTGCTTTGGAAAAACAAGAGAAACTTTGACAAAATATTGTTAGTCTTATGCAAGGTATGATGCATGACAAGGTGTATGAATGACATATGCACAAATTATGACTTTTATGAATAATGTATGAATGATATATGTTGTGGTATTTCAAAACATATCCATCTTGAAGAAGATGTGAAGCTCACCGAGGATTCGATTGCTTGGGATGAAGGATGGAAACCCGAGAAGAAAGATAACTTTGATTCCTCCGATGCACTATCTCGACCAAGTCTTCGAGCCTAGATATTGTTGAGGCCGGTAGAGATCGAGAAACACGTTGTTGAGGATCTCATACATAGACCCCGCTGGGAGAGTCCAGAGGTACCACCGGGATCTTATGTAAATCCCGCCGAGAGTATTTGGGTAGTTACCGAGACCGGTTAGAAGGATCCGAGCCGTTGGAATCTCTCGTCGGGGAATAAAGATGTAGGTTTCCTCCGATGCACTATCCGACAAAGTTTCAAGTTTGATATCGCGCTGGGGAAAAGGGAATTGTTGAGATATTTTGTCAGATAAATAGCTGGGATGAAATGTTATCGTCAAGACTGTGTGTGTTAAGTTGACCGATCACCGCCGAGGACTAACATATACTCCGCTGGGGGAAGGTTTGTTGTGAGTGACACCTCTGTGGGGATCATGCTCTGCGGGGGAACTGATTGGTGACTTTCATCGTCATCTCAATTCCTAGAGCTTGCAGTAATCACTTTTGTATGTTCACTTTTCGCATGTTTGTAAATAGATTTTTATTGTCAAATGCATATAATCATTCAAAGCAAACGTTGGACTTTATGCAAACGACAACAGCAAAAATTTTAAAGAGAAAGAAACTTGTATTTATTTGAAAGGTGGCGTATGGCCAAGTAGTCTGTACACAAGAGAAGTAAAAAAGCTATGCGGAAACAATCTCGTTAAGTTCCAACTATGCTAGTACTCATATATTTCAACTATCTCATCTCCTTGTCAAGAGAAAGGAGTGAATTGATTTTCGCCATTTGAATCTTGAAAGTCGATTGTAGTAGTCCGAAGTGGGTGATCCGACGAGACATAGTCGACGCTTAAATCCCTAACTTTGCCTAGACCGCCTTTCGTGCTTACCACCGGTACCTTTTTGCCCAAGCCGCTTTTTAGGTTTTCGACTGCCGTGTACATGTTTTGTATATATCCTTAACTTTGCCCGAACCCTTTGGTTCACCAGATGCCCTTATTTTTGCCTAGGCCACCGACCTAGCGGTCTCATTTATGCGTAGTATTTTTGACTATGTCTACGCCATGGTGGGAAGTCTTCACCATCCATGGTGCTAGCATCATAGTCTACGAAAATACTGTCTTGACTACAAACGGTCCTCGAGGTGGGAGTCCATTTGCCCTCGATCACCTTGTGGAAGAATGATGCGCTGACTACTAGATCACCGACTTGGTAGACTCTTGTTTGACCTTCTTATTAAATGCTCCGATCATTCGCTCGATAGATCTGCCCATGGCACATGGACGCGAGTCGCTTTCATCAATCAAGTTAATCTGGTCAAGGCGAAGTCTAGACCCAATCGCTCGCTTAACTCGCCCGGAGGACTCGTCGAGGGTATTCAACCTCAATTGGTAGGACCGCCTCCATACCGATACAAGAGAGAAGGGCCTCGATGTCCGCTCAGAAGTGCGATAACCGTGAAGAGCAAATGGTAACATCTCATGTCAATCTTTGTAGGTCACTGTCATCTTCTGTATAATCTTCTTAATGTTCTTGTTGGCAGCTTCCACTACGCCATTCATCTTAGGTCGATACGGAGAAGAGTTGGATGCTTGATCTTGAATCGTGCAGTAGTTCGGTGATCATTTTATTGTTGAGATTAGAGCCATTATATGTGATAATCCTTTCGGGGGTGTCATATCGACATATGAGATTATCCTTGATGAAGCGAGCCACAATATTCTTGGTAATGATGCAAACGAGGCTTCTACCCACTTGGTGAAATAATCAATTGCCACAAGGATGAAACGATGTCCGCTGGAAGTCGTGGGCTTGATTTCTCCAATCATGTCAATGCCCCACATTGCAAAAGGCCAAGGAGCGCTAGAACATTCAGAGGTACCGAGGTACGGTACCTTGTCTCGCATAACCGCATTTGTGACAAGATCGGCGTGAAGGGTGACAATCGCCTTCCATGGTGGACCAATAGTAACCTGCTTTTAATCTTCTTAGCCATCGATGACCACCGGAGTGGGTTCCAAATGCGCCTTCGTAACTCTTCCGAATATGTTCTGCCTTCCTGCCTACACAGCCGAGTAAGCACAAGTCGTGGGGCTTGTATAAGATGTCGTTGTTGAGGAAAATTTGATGCAAATCTTCTCAAGAACTCTTATCGTTGATGATGCCTCGCGGATACTCCTCAATCTCAAGATACCTCTTCACATCGTAGTACCAAGGTTTCTTCAGATCAAGCTCATAACAATACCGGTTCGCCGAACTTCGATGATGATCCGGGAGCCTCGTTGTCCAATCTCGACTTGAACATAGACGACATAGTAGCTAATGCCTCGCTAACCGATTCTTTTCGTGGAATATTATTGAATGTCATCTCTTCAAGTAGGGATCAAACTCTATCATGCCTCGATACGAATAAGATTCGGATGTTTTGTATTCCACCGCCTTAATCTGACCGATCACCAAAGCCGAGTCTCCATATACTTGCAAGAACTTGATTCTTAAGTCAATAGCATTTTGATACCCATGATGCACGCTCAGATTCGCCATATTGGTGCAGCTTGCATAACCGCGGTGAAAGGCATATGTCCCCGGGGATGTAATGATGGCGCCAATGCCATTGCCAAGCCGATTTGAGGTTCCATCAAAGAACATGGTCCATCGATCCTTGTTCGTGTCCTTCGTCTCGTCCAGTTCTTCTCAATCAGAACTAGTAAAACATCTTCATCTCGAAATTGAATCGCATAGATCGATAGTCATCTACGGCTTGATGAGCCAAATGATCGGCTACTACACTTCCTTTGATTGCTTTCGAGAAGTGTATCGATGTCGATTCATCAAGATCATTTGCCATCTTGCTATTCTTCCGAGAGAGCTGGTTTCTCAAATATGTATTTTATCGGATCCATCTTGAAATCAGAAGGTAGTGTGAGTCAACATACCGCCTTAGTCGGCGAAAGCGAAAGCGCCGTAAGTTTTCTCGAGTGAGTATCTTGTTTCACAACAAACTTTTTGCTAAGGTAGTATATTGCATACTCTTTTCGACCTGACTATGTTGCCCAACACACACCCCATTGAGTTCTCTAACACCTAAGTACATGATAAGAGGTCTTCCTTCGGCAGTGCATCGTGATGAGGATTTTGTAGGTACTCCTTGATTTTGTCAAAAGCGATCCGGCAATCGTTGTTCCATTCTACCACTTGATCTTTCTTCAAGAACTTAAAGATTGGCTCACAAGCAGCGCTAGTGTGCAATGAATCTGAAATGTAGTTCAATCGCCCAAGAAACCTCCGACCTTTCCTGTGGAGTCGGCATTTCTTGGATAGCTTTAACCTTGGCAGGGTCAACCTCAATACCTTTTCCACTAACAATAAACCCTAGGAGTTTACCGGATCTGACTCCAAAGGTGCACTTGTTAGGATTGAGTCTTAGTCTGTACTTCTTCAATCTGTCAAATAGTTTCTGCAAATGATCAAGATGTTCTTCTTCAGTCTGTGACCGAGCTATCATATCATCAACGTAGACCTCTATCTCGTGATGAATCATGTCATGAAATAACGTCACCATGGCACGCTGATAAGTGGCGCCTGCGTTCTTTAGTCCGAATGGCATGACCTTATAGAAAAAGGTGCCCCATTGTGTAACGAAAGTAGTCTTCTCCATGTCTTTGGGAGCCATTTTGATCTGATTGTAACCGGAGAAACAATCCATGAAGGAGAAAACCTTATGTTGAGCGGTGTTGTCAACCAGAACATCAATATGAGGAAGCGAAAATCGCTTTTCTGACTTGCTTTGTTCGATCTTTGTAATCCACACACATTCGAACTTTGCCATCCTTCTTGGGCATGTGCACCACATTAGCAACCCATCGTGGATAGAAGTAACAATAAGAAACCGCGTAAACCGCTTCATGACTTCGCTTTGATTTTCTCTCGACATCTCGTGACGCATGCGATTTAACCTTTGTTTCACCGAGAAAACCTTCTTTGTTGGCAACCGGTACCACAATATCAATGTCTAAACCCGCATGTCTTCGTATGACCAAGCAAAACCTCAATATAGTCTCAGCATCCGGATCAATCTTTCAAAGGTTCTCAAGACCCGCCCTATCTTGATCTCTTTTCTGCCTTCATCAGCACTCAAATTCACAACCTCAACTTGCTCTTCGTGGTGGTCAGATAACTCGCTTCTTCTTGCTGTAGCAGCCCCGACAAGTTTTCTCGGTACTTCACACTCTTCCTCACTTTCGCCTTCGCTTGGTAGATCGGATTATCGGGTCATATTTAGCAATAGCATAGCAGTATCAACTAGATTCGTAGTGATTATGCAGTTGTATAACGGGTGTGTGTAAGAAACACACTTTTTGAAGGTGATAAAGTAAAAGAAAGACAACAATAATTAACGCAAAAGTCCAACGATTTTATTGAATGAAAATATGCAAATGATGATGATAACCTCACAACGAGCCATGATGCCCGCAAGAGCAATTACTCCGCCTAAAGGAGATTGGTATGACGCCTTCGCCTTCCAATTGTCGAGCCCATTGTCCGGAGTCGGGAGATCCACTTGTGATGTCAAAGTCGGTCGCCGCCTTCTATAGCATGGATTCCACTGGCCGATGCAAGGAAGTCGGCCAAGACGCTCAGGCGTATCATCTTCTCGACTTTGATGGTGAAGCTTAAACCATTTTGTCAAATTTGAAAGGAAGTGTTGTCCCCAAATAGCACTACTTCCTTTTCAACCGCAGCTTGAGCATCTTTCAACGAGGCCATCCTAGGAGGAACTTGTGTAACTTCAGAGGACAGAGAGTCAACAGCATGACTGGGATTGTTTCAAAAGCTTGACAGGAGTCTCAAAGAATTCACCTTCCACCTCGAGGTATTGAATGATGAGATGACCCACCATATTCTTCTTCACCACATACCGTAACAACCTTCCCTTTCACCTGGTACTTCACGATGGTAGAGGTAACAACCCCGCCCCATGTATCCAAGGGCCCAAGTAGGCAAGAGTAAGTCGGACGGATTTCCATGACAAAGAAAGTAGAGTCAAAAGTCCGGAACCGACTTTACAGTGCAGTAGTGATCTCTCCAAGTACTCGCTCGCTTAGAACCATCAAAAGCCTCACAATTATGTCACCGGGTTTCGTAACCAATCCTTCAACATCAAGTCGGTCAAAAGCGCCTTGGTGTGATATTCAAAGCGTAACCCAGATCACCAAAACATGAGACAATGTAATGCCCTTGCATTCAACAGAGATGCAAGGCTTTGTTGTGTTTCTTTCCAGCAGAGTCAAATCGGCATCGAGAAGCCTAGGCCGTTGTTGGCAGCCGTGCTAGCAATACAAACTTCAAACTGGTCAGTAGTAGTGTTTTGCGGTACGTGAGCACTCTTCAGAAACTTCACCAAGGCCTTGGCATGGGCCTCAAAGCACAAGAGCAGAGCAAACATGGATATCTTGGACGGAGTCTGTCCCAACTGTTCCACAACATTGTAGTCACTCTTCTTGATAATCTTCAGAGTTTCCTCCATTTCTTGTTTGGAGGTGTCTTCAGTAACTTCCTTTGGTACTTCTGGCTAAGCAGGATAAGTCACTGGTTCTTTCCCTCTAGCTTGGGGAATGGGTTGAATAGCTGGAATGTGAGCTGGAGTCGCAGTGTCTTTTGGAGGAGAGATATCCGAAGAGAATACCCTTCCGGTTATGGTCACCTTACTTAATCCGGTGATGTTGTCAATGTCAAGAATGGTAGCTTCAACTGTAAGATCTTCAATGGTCAGAGGGTCTTGCTTGATGCCATGGTAGTAGACATCAGATCCATAATTCCAAGGAATAGCTTTATCAGAGGAATATGGAACTGGTCTTGGAGAAGCAATAATGAGAGGTGCCACTCTAGGCACAGAATCAGCAGAGGAAATCCTTATCGTGTTAACATCAGCATAGTCTTCTGGGGAAATCGTCACCCCATCCGGTTGCTTTAACATCTTCAATAGGAATCTTGTAGCTCTCGTGAAAAAAGATTCACCATGTAATCGAACTTTCCACTTGGCTGCCCCAAGGTATCCCATGCACGGTGTAGCTTTATTCACATCTTCAATCTTCGCTTAGACATATCTTCACACGTACTCTCCATGTGTGGTTTCGTGAATAGTATTTTACGGTTATCCATCATGCATCGAACACGCCTTCTCAACTAAGCACAACCATCAGTGCATGAGCACCAACGGCACCGGGCATCCCGGATTAACACCCTTAAGAATTCTTCTTAATACCATCGAGGAATGGTCAAGTCATCTATGTTGAAAACATAAGTATCCTCCCCAATGTAATCTGGAGCTTTGTCATGGTTAGGCATAGCCGCTGATCACATTCGAGTCTCAACAGAGGATCAAACTCAATATGCTTCGCTCAATCATATCTTGAATCTTGTTCTTCAGAGCCCAACAGCGTCGTCGCCCCTGGGCGTTGGAGTGGTAAGCACACTTAGCATTAGGATTATATCTCGAGAGGAAGTGTTGACACCGTGAGGAGGATCCTTCAAAGTAATCACCGCTTTCAACATGTGTTGCAAGGCTCATGCACAATGGCATGTTGATCCAGAACTATCTTCATGGGCTGCTCCTACGCCGTTGTCTCACTGTCAGGCCGATGTAGGATTAGAGATCACAACCGCCTCTACGTATTGAGCCGGTCGGTCTTGGCTCGGCTTTTCCATACACAAGATTAGTTTCTTTCTTACCACCAAAAGATCTCTTCGCAGATTTGAAGATGACTCTACCGAATCTTCCCACTCTTGATACCATCTTCAATACGCCTCTCGTCAATATCACCGGTGAATCCTATCAAGAGTTTCCGATCAAATGATTGAAGAATGGGCTGCCGTTGTTCCCATAAACATATCAACCAATTCCCTATTGGACAAGGGTGGCTGAACTCACCGCTAGGTCTCCATTTCGAGCATACTCCTTGAACTTCTCATCACGACCCATAGACATGCTCAGAGTTGCATGCGAGTGGGTGTCAATTCAAAGATTGTACCATATCGTTCGTAGAAAGCATCCGCTAAGTCACCCAAGTACGGATACGGTCATTCTCTAGTCGATAATACCACTCCAATTGAGTTCCGACAAACTCTTGAAAATAATGCATCCACAACTTTCTCTCATCACAGGGGTTGATCTTTTGAACATAGGACTTCAAGTGCAACTTCGGACAAGAAATGCCATCATACTTGGCAAAAGTTGGAACTTTGAACTTGGGAGGAATCACCACACTAGAACAAGACTCAATCATCAAAATTCAGCCCGACATCTTCGTGTTTTCCACAAGATTCGACGGTCTTCAAGTTGCTTGTACTTGTCATCTTGATTAGAGTATTGGTCATGATCATATTGATCTTCCCTCTCTTTCTCAGACTCACGCTGGCTGCCTTCGCCATCACCCTTGACACTCCCTCATTCTTGACACTTCCTTCGAGAGTTCGATCCCACGACCACTTTAGGACCACCTTTGTAGCCTCGCCCATGTTGAGAACACCAACAACCTTTTTCTTTCTATTGATGAGTTTCTTCGATCTTCTCGGCCTTGGACCAAGCTAGTGAACATCTCAAACCGAGCATTCTCGAGCTCGAGATCTTTGACAGACTGCTCAAGAGCCATTTCTTTCAAATAAATAGCGGAGAATGAGAAAACCAATCTTTAATGTACCGTGATGCAATGTTATGCTATGATATGCAATGTTTATGAATGCAATGCAATGTTTTCAAGGACCTTAGAGATTTAAATTTGTTAAACAAGCACGAACAAACATTTATTAGTTCTCTTTTTATTATTCTTTGTTCTTTTTAAGTACAATAGATAGCTCAAGACAATAAAAGAAAAACATATAAATCCTAAAGCTCTAAGTCTCCCATGGGCGCTTCCTCTTGGTGTCGAGGTAGGCTGATGCTTCGCCTCGTGAAGTAGCTTTGTCAACTCTAGCACTTTCTTCTCACTTGCATAGCACTGAGCTTCGAACGTATCCCTTTCTTCCTTGTCAATCCGTGATCTCTTAAGTCTTCAAAATCAGTAGGCATATCGGGATGGAGAACAGATAGGGTACGCCACCTATAGCAACAGTTCCATAATTACGGTAGAACAAAGTGAATGGCATCATGAGGTTTTGAGCTCGAGCTCGCACCCATTTGAGGTAAGGTTCCCAAGAAATGGAGTTTTGTGTCCCAAAGTCTTGGTATCGCCTTTTACCATGCCCCAAGCGTATGAACCTTCGTCTTAATTCGAGATCGGTTGTAGTCGAACACAATATCTTGAGAAGCATATCATGAGGACCATCTCTTCGAACAAAACCAAACCGACGAGACCTAGAGAAGGATTATATGATACCTCCTTATACCAAGTAGTGGTACATTAGGGATTCTCCACAACGCCAATGAATGTGAAGTCCTTTGAGAGAAAAGACTCCAACGGATATCCGAATGAGAGAGTGACATTAGTTTTGAGACCACCTCAATCTTTGTTCGCTCTTCAAATCGATTGAGGAAGGTGCGAAATAAACCACCGGAAAGTAACGGTATGCAAACATGAGAGTTCCTTGTCTCTTAGTAGTACGAAAGTGGAGAGAATGCGTAATATCTCCAAGTAAAGTAGGAACAGGATTGTGGGTAAGAAACAACTTGATGGCTTGACATCTATGAATTGATCCGAGTTAGGAATAGAACCAAACCATAGATTAGTGGCCACAATGTCTTCGAATGCATGGAAACTAATAGTTTTGAGGAATTTCTAGCTTTAATTAGGAACTTAGCAAGTAAACCCTTAACTCCGCTTCTTGTTTCCCAATTAGCTTCAATATCTGAGCGCTTTAGGTGTAGCCGATGCGACTTCGACTTAGGAACCTTTTCTAGACCGTGAATGGCATTTGGTCAAGAATAGGTATCCCAAGTAGCTTAGAGAACTCTTCCAAGGTAGGAACCAACCGATAACTGGAATGTAAAGCAATGGTGTTTTGATCAAAGAACCGAATAGGACATGCATCATATCTTCTTCAAAACCGAGATAACCAAATCAAGAGATAACCATGTCTTTGATGAACTGGGCATGATCGGAATTTCAAACCAATTTTGAGTCGAAGGTATACCCATGAAGTTGATTCGATAGTCTTTCTAGAAGCCATAATTCCTACAAAAGAGCAAAGATAAATCCTAGGTCCTTGAAATAGTTAGAAATGATATGCAATGCGATGATGTCATGATGTCATGTTTAGCACACAAACAATTCACACAATGAGCCTAGGTTTAAGGCTTGCAAGAGGTATAGGTGATTACCCCACCAAAAGTTTGAGTTGGTTCATCCCGTCCTATAATAGTAACCGGTTCTAGGAATCTCATATCATTGATCTTTCTCGAGGCGCTTATTTCAATACGACTACCAAGTGGTCGACCAAAATATCCCAAAAGTCTGATCTTAATGAGCGTAGCATCGAGTATCAACCAACCTCGGTCTATACCAAAGCCGGTCATCTCACTACCTTCTAATGGCCAAGATGGGTCAATTAAGGTTCTAAAAGTTTAGTTAGTGCTTGATGACACCACGTAGAAGCCAAATACTATCCTAAACTTGGGAATGAAGAGTATCAGGACATCCAAAGTGTCATACTAACGTAGCCATCATGTTGACCGTTTCGATATACGTCTAACGGTCGCGACGATTTATTGCCAATTACCTAAAAAGAAACCTGGATCTGGGTGTAGGATCCCCCACAAATATAATACCCAAGCAACCCTTAAAGATAAAGCAAGCAAATCAAATGAGCGAAAAGTGATCTAAAAATCCTTAAGGTATTCTCTTTAGGTGTCTCCCTCAGAGTCGCCAGTTCTGTAATACGGTGAACTGACTTTGCGATTTTTGTATCGCAAATGTGCGGATAGCAAGGGTCGCCACCGACTTTTCTTTTATCCAATTAAGGGAAGGTGAAAAGAACAGGAAAAGATCTTCGTTTGATTCTGAGTAAGGGAGAAGGTTATGAAAAGGGAAGGTGTTAGCACTCTTTCCATCCGTAGTTATCTACGGCTCTTAGTTGCTCTTAGATCATTTTAAAATTGTGCTTTCGTGTGTTTGACAAAAATGTTTTGAAAAGGAATTTCGCTTTGACTTTGTAATGATTCATGTAGGAATGTATACAAAGTGTTCGGAAATGTTTCGCTTTGAAAAGAGTTTGAACTTTGACAAAAAGTGAGGTGTGAAAAGTATTTTGATAGAGCAAGCAACTAAAAGTCTTATTACCTACTCGTAATTGGTCGTTGTTATTTTACATTCCTTTAGAATAGCGCTATCCATACCATTAGTTGGTAGGTAACCCTATTCGGATGTAAGCGGACATTCGGGACACCTGATGGTCATAGAAGGCAATCAGTAGGAAGTATCCTAGCACACCGGGACTATCATCATTTTTCGTAGGCGACAATCGAGGGTCAAGATCATGTATTCGGAGGCGACATCGTGGGTCTTATGATCTTTGTATCAAGGGACTATGATGATTTGTTTTGAAGGCAACGGTGCTAGAATACCTCTACGTTCGAGGGACATGACCACATTTGAATTCATAAGGCAACGAGAGAGAATTACCCTAAGGGGTGCATGTGTGAAAAGAGTGTCTTGATTCAGATACATGTTATCTTGAAATTTAGTGAGCTATGTTCAATTTTATCTTGCCACACGCCTAATTACTACAGCTTATAAGATGAAAGTAAATCATGAAATATAAAGTGCGGAAAGATAAATCCTAGGCTATTACATGGCTTTGGGGCAGATACATAATTGAAAAATGCGGGAAATAAAAGTCCTAATTAAACTATTACATCCCATAGGCAATTACATAATATGAAAAGAAAGCGATAAAAATTGTCCGAAACGATGTAACCTGTGAACAGATGAAAATCGGGAAATACGAGAAAATTGCATAAGAGGAAAATGTTAGTAAAAATAAGAATTTTTTAATGAGAAAAAGTTTTTATGCAAATGGTGACATTAATATGCTAAAATAATTTTTTGGGAATTTTTGAGTTAATTTGATAATTAAAATCAATTAAAAGCTATTTAAATGCAAAATAGAAATTAAATAAAATATGCATGCAAAATAATAATTTTAATTTTAAAATTAAATAAACATTTTATGATGAGTATGCAAAAAATAAATATTTTTGGTATTTTTTAAACGCATGATAAAAATTATGAAAGATAAATTAAATAGTATGAAAATATTAAAAGAAAATAAAATAGGAAAATAAAAAATATGAAGTTTTGTAAAAGAAAGGAAAGTTTGGTCTTGCTGTGGATTGAACTCAAGACCTCCCTGAGAATCTTCCACATGCGCCTTAACCACTAGGCCACCTTGCATTTGGTGTTCGTGAGATTGAAATCAAATGAATATAAGTGATACGCTGTCATTGTTTTGACTTCGAGCACGTCACCAGCTGCACCTACCACTTACGAATGAACGAATCAAATCGCCCCATCGCGCCACGCCCGCCTTCTCACCGGTCAAAGAATGTCAATGACCCTGGAGCACTAGCTCCGGTCGTCTTCTCCGGCGGTCACGATCCCTGAACCTGCAAAATAACGCGAATAAAAAGCAAAGGGATACCCTAACCCCCTAATTCGATGGCTGCGAGTTCGATGGTACCATTAGTTTCGATTGAAAATGCTTGTACAAGCCAGTTCGAAGCTTCACAGTTCTTAAACCCTAAACATGGCAATATGAGATTCTGACGTCAAGCTTTCTAACGATTGCCCAGATCAATCATATGGAGTCTCATGAACACATTAAAATCATTAGAATAGATTAAAACAAGTAGATAATAAAAATGCAATTTCAAGAAAATTTGAATATGTATGAACATGTATGCATCGATTCAGCTGCTTTGATCATTGGCAATGATGTATACTCACCTAAATTACCTCAGAACACGCTTGGATGGTCGGGTCAATGAAAGTGGTCGGAAATTAAAATTGAATTTTGACAATTTGAGAAAAATTTTGAAAAAATAATGTGTATGGGGCTAGGGTTTCGTGTCTTGTCTGTGCAGCTTGCTTGGTATTTATAGAGTGAATTGAGAGGAAAAGAGAGTGAAAAAGATTGATCTTGATAAAATCCACCCTTTTGAAAATATATCTTATTTTCATATTTTATTTTATTTAATTTTGGATTAAATGGTTTTAAATTCAAAATAAATCAATAAAATAAAATGTGGTCATGGCAAGGCATCAATAGGTCACAAATAATATTATGATCAAGTTTGGATCATAAAATTATAGGTCCATTTGGAAAAAATTGGATTTTGACAAATATCTCCTTTTGTGTAATTGTTCAAAAATGCCCAATTTGTGAATGGTGTATTTTGCTCAATTTTCCACATTTTTAACGTTCTTGGACTTTTTGAAAGCTCTAAGAGCCTCTAACCAACCTCTTTGGTTTCATCTCAATTGGAGTTTCCATGCTCAATAAATCTCCAAAACAAAAAGTTGACTTTTTGTTGACTTTGAAAAGGACCTGTAATGTTTTGACCCATACTTTCCAAATGAAGCATTTTTTGAACATTCTTGTGAGACATGAAGTTGTATAGAATTGAATTTCCTTCGAAACAAGAGGTGGTGGAAAAATTTCTGAGAAAGTATGAAGAAGTTATGCTCACCAAAGTTCATTGACTTTTCACTAAGAAACCCTAATTTGGAAAGTTTGACTTTGAGCAAATCTTGAGTTTTCTTGATGAATCATGATCAACCCTTGATAAAATGATGAATGTAACTTCAAATGAGGATGTTGACCAAAAATCATGAAGTTTGACTGTATGTTGACCACGCTGACTTTTGGCCAATACAATTGATTTTCAACCATCCGAGCAATTGTCCGAGGAAACTTGACTTGTGAAGCCCGAAACTTGACATGGAGAATATTTGAAGCATATGAGGAGGCATGATGACCATTGGAGATGTTGGAAGTCCATCCGATCCGAGAATTACCAAACCCTAGTTTGGGTTGATTGTCTAGGAGAGGGTTTGTCTGATCAACCCTTGAGGAATCCTTGAGCATGGATGTATGAAATGTTTTGAGGAATAGGAGGGAAAATTTTGGGGTATGACACCATGCAATCGTTATCTTCCATTCTTCTAACTTCAGAGCCTTCGGAGCATGCATTGAAAGAAAAGAATAACACTCTCTTAGAAATTCAAGTCTTGGAATCTTCGTAACTCCATCTTCATAATCTTCAGCACTCCGTCTTCATAATCTTCATCACTTGGTCTTCAGAACCCTTTGTTGAATCTCGGATCACAAGAATTTCAAGTCTTTGGAATCTTTAGAACATTGTCTTAAGAAGCTTCAACACTTGGTCTTGAGAACCCGTTGTCTTCAGAAACAAAAGTCTTTAGCATATGGACTTCAGTTAGAACATCTATCTTCAGATCTTCAGAACTTGGTTTCAAAGACGAATATCGGAGTCACTACTTTTGATTCTTCCGAATCTTTTCGCTATTGTTCATCAGAACTTGTGTATCCTAGAAGCGGAACGTATTCTCTTCTAATGTCTTGGCAGCACCTTTCATCAGAAGCAGAACCTATTTGTTAACTTCAATAATAACAAACATTAGAGTATCAAAATTGTTCACACAAATATACTATTTGTTTAACATGTTTCCTACAATGCTCATAATAGATTCAACCTACAAGACCAAAAAGTAATGATTTCCATTGTTGGAAATTGTTTGTGTTACATCGACTGAAATGAAATTTTCCATTGGTTTCAAAGGTTGTGAAAAAGAAGACAAATTTGCATGGGTTATACAGGTTTGTCGTTCAACAGTAAAAGGACCAAGAAAATGTGAGAAGCCAAGTAAAACCCGTGGTAGGACGAGTGATTGAGGTTGACGGGAAAAATAGTTAAATCGAAAGTAATCGTTATGGAGAAAATTATGGCTTTTGAATGTTATCATAAATGCGCCTACCAAAGATTTATATGTCGACGATGTTATACATTTTAGGAAGGTGTGTGACAAATATCCCGATTTGTTGAAATATATTGAGAGTACAATATTGGATCAGGTGAAGGAGAAGATTTTTTTATGCATGGACAGATCAGGTTATGCATCTTGGAAATACCACAACAAACCGAGTTGAGTCAGCTCATACATGTCAGAAGAATTGGTTGGGAAATAGGAAGGGTGATTTGTGTATGGGTTTGTAATCAGTGAACTAAATAATACTTAATGAACATATTGAAATTAAAATATCATTTGGTCGTAGTATCAAAGTTTTGGAACACGGGTTCAAAGATAACATTCTCTATTCTTAGTTGGTTGGCAATATTTCACGATAAGCTATGAATTTAAATTTTTATGAAGTCAAACAAGCATGTAATTTAGGCTCCAAAACATCTAAGTGTGGTTGCACAATTATGAATACATATGGTCTCCCATGTGTTTGTGTCATATCTAAGAAGGTGAAGAGTGACATCCTGATAAGAATAGATGAGATATGTAGTCATTGGAAGAGGTTCAGAGTTGAAGACGATACTACAATGAAAGAGGGAAAGTCAAGTATCATAATCTTGAAAGAATGCTAAGCGATACAAGAAATATTCAAGAAAGATGATAACATCATAAAACTCCACATCAAAGAGCAATTGTGGAAAATTGCATTTTCAGAGACCACAGATTTGCAAACCACTGTCTCAACCGGTTAAAACAAAAGGAGCACCAAAAGGTCAAACCTACACCGAGTGAAAATTCTACTATGAGAAATCCATTGTATTTTAAACATGTTGATAAACTTTTCCAGATTCACCGATGCCGAAATCTCAAAAAACGGTCTTCACATGTTCTTGCATAAGAAAACCTCCAACTCCACCGCCTCCACCTCCTACACCGCTTCCACCAAGAATACCATTCATTGAAGAGATGCTAGTTTTTATGCACAATCACATTGATCGGATCGTAAATGTTGGTGGTGACGGTAAATGTGGTTTTCGAGCTATTTCTGCTTAGGTAAAGGGGAAGAGGACCACACTTTTACGCCAATTTCTTATCCAAGAGTTGATGAGCCTTATAGATTTGTACACACAATTTTAGAGGAGTGTGAATAAGTATGAAGAAATTAGAAATGCTCTTATACCATCCATGGAAGCATTTGCACCGGGGAACAAATGGATGGATGCATTTTCCCGAGATGGGTTATCTCATTGTAAGTGTTTATGATAGGGTGTGTATTAATATTACAAGATAAGGTTTCGTAAACGTTTCCATTGCGCATCGCTCCAACATCTAATCTAACTAATCGTATCATTTTTGTTGGGTGGGTTTCAAATCCTCGACATTTTGTTCAAGTGTATTTGAAACCGGGATGCCCTTTACCGACTACATCACTAGAGTGGGCGGTACATTTTACAAATTAATTTGAGACTTGGCCGGAGCATTTTATTGAAAGTATGAAAGAATGGACCAATTTGAACAACAATGAAATTGCAAAAAACAAGGAAAAGTCAAGGGGTGTACCACCTATGGATTTGTCAGGAGACAATTACTTCAGATGTTTTAAGTAGTTAAATATGACTTTAATGTATATGTATTTTTTATTAATAAATTATGACGTGGAATATTCCCATTTTGGTAGCTATATAAGCAATTAGAATATTTTGATTATAACTATTATGTCTATTTTATCTCCGTTTCTGATTTTTTAGTATGAGCAACTTTTCTAGATATGCACTTTTTTACTTTAAGGTGAAACCGACATGTATATCTAGTTTTCATTCACATGAGATAGGTGTGTGTGGTCCATAACGTCCTCAAGCCACTATTTAAGAAATCATCTCTCATGTTATATCATGTGTAGCCAATAAAATAATGAATATCATTTGGCATGCTGGAAAGATTCACTTCGTTACTGGAGATCTACCATCAAGGGAATTCAAGACCAACAAGTACGAACCACTTTAAGATCATCACTACACAATACAGGGTCTTTTACCATTTGGCGAAAATCATAAATTTTTTAAGATTGTGTATCGCTCTCCATCCATTAATAAATACCGAAAGCTTGAGTTCATCAACAAAGAGATAAACACAAGCATTGATTTACAGGCTATATGGGAAACCTTATCCGGTTACGAAGAAAAATTTCTGATCAAGCTTGATATGATGATTACAAGAACGGTCAATGACATTTTGAAGTTGTTGCAACGTCCACCAGGATGTTGAAGTGTAATGTTTCTCATATGTTTAAATCTCTTATGTATTGTATCATAATAATGGCAATTTCAACAGAGAATAATTGAATATCAAAATAATATTTTGAATAAGCATAGAAAAGAAGGTAAATATCAATGATGAATATTGGTGAAAAATATAGAACCCTTGTTCTAAAAGAAGCTTTCGATTTCAAAGAATGATGATGGATTTCGATTTGAGATTTTAATGTTTAAAATATAAAAGAAGCTCCTTTGGACGAAGGTCAAGATTGGAAACGGTCCAAGTAAGATTAATTCGAATTGAAGAAGACTGACACAGAATTCGAATTTCAAAATGATACAGGATTCGAATTTCAAATAAGGGCGCCATTCTTAGAAGACGCGTGGAAGTCAGTAAACAAAGGAAGCCTGCATGCTTCGAACGTGGCGTGATTTTAGAGTAGGACCGTTAGGGTCAAAACACTATAAATAGGTGTTTTCATGTTAGATTTGAGGTGTTCATTTCGTGTACTAAAAATATCAAACACTCAAAATACCGTAACTGAAGGGAAACGAGTTAAGAAGACAAAATGTACGTATTGAACATCATGATCCTTTACAATTTAAATACAAGTCTTTTTATATTTCTTTCACTTTTACAACATTTTTGCCTTTAAATCTTTCGATTCCTTTCCCTATTATTGTTTTACTTGCCTTTAAACACCTTTATTTTCTCAGAAACTCCACTTTTACTTTGTCTTTTATTCATACGCCTTATCTTTCTAGATACTTTTATACTTTCAGAAATTATTTACTTTTACGTTTCAAGTGTCAAGATTTAAGTTTCTTCCTTTACACATTTTATCAGTACATTTACATAGACAATCTTAGAGAAACCACTTAAGAATCTTATATTCTACAATATAAAGTTTATGAAAATAATGGGTTTGAACATGGAAATCGCTGACACATGTGTCCTAGGATCAATCTAGTCGATCCCGCAAGTAACCAATAATAATCAAGAATTGGAAGACTAGCGGTTGTTTACTAGAAATCATCAGAAAAAATTGGCACGCCTAGTGGGACCATGTCATAACAAATTTTTATCAAATCTGTTAGAAAATTATAAAATTTTCTCGAGTTGGAGCGTTGCTGGTATATGAACCTTCAAGTGGCAAGATAAAAACAATAATCCACATATACCCGTAAAACAACGTACCAAAATAATGGTTAACACAACTAACCAAGATAGGGGACAAAATCCCCCATAGGGGGCTGCAACAATCGTTTCAAGTTCGATTGATGCCTCCAATACCATCCCTGTTGGCAGTTCGAATACGGTCCCAATAAGTACATTAGAAATACCATCTAACGTGGTCATCAATGCAAACTATACCACACGGGAGTCAATCCGTATTTAACCCCCACTAGGCCTCTAGGTTTCGAACCTTTGAGGCCCAGAAACCCTTCATATGGAATACCAACTTCGTTTATGGCAGGATTACATAATGCATCCACTTCGTCCCCAGTCCAAGGATCCGTTCAGAATGAACCATTTGGGTATGAATTCTGAGCCTAGGAAACTTTTCCTAGTTGCCTACCCTTACAACGAATTGTCGTAGCGCTAGGCAATAGATGGATAATCGCAATCATGATATGGTAGGAATCCTAGCCCGTGAATTGAATGCTATTTTTGGTCCTCTTATCCAAAATATAAATCGGACTAACCAAGAAAATGCAGCCCAGATGGCAAGAATAGCAGATTTCTTTGGTGCCCCGATGCTACCAGTAAGACGAGGGCAAAACCCAGTGATAATTCGAAATGAAGAACCCACAATCGAACAGATTCGACCCCTATGAGAGTGGTCGAAGAGAGAAATGTAGGGGCAAGATTAAGGCAATAGGAAGTTCAAGAAATTCAAGATGAACAACCTAGACCAATAGTGATGGTAAATAGGGACCAAAATGTAGATGAAATTGTTCACAGGGCTAGAAATGACAATTTAGTGGCAGAAAATAACCTAACTACCATGATCGAAAGAATAATGGCCTAGAATGGCCTAAATTCAGAGATTTAGGAGGCCAAATTACACATCCCCTATTGTAGATTATGTTCTGCAAACAGAATTGCCTAGGGGTTTTAAAGTCCCTAAATTCACAAAATTTGCTGGAGATACGAGTGAATCGACAGTAGAACATATAGCAAGATATCTAACCGAAGCAGGATATATATCAAATAATGAAAATCTTACGATAAATTACTTCCCAAGTTCTCTAACCAAGAACGCTTTTACTTGGTTCACCACTCTACCCCCGATCTTGGACACATGGCCTTATTTAGAGAGGCTTTTCCATGAACAATTTTACATGGGTCAATCTAAAATTAGTCTGAAAGAATTAGCAAGCATTAAGAGAAAATTCACGGAACCAATAGATGATTATTTGAATAGGTTTCGATTGTTAAAATCTAGATGTTTCACAGTAGTTCCTGAACACGAATTGGTCGAAATGGCTGCTGGGGGTCTAGATTATTCCATTCGAAAGAAATTGGATACACAGTATCTTAGAGATATGGCCCAATTAGCATATAGAGTTCGACAGTCGAAAGATTGAAGGTCAAAAGGCTAGGGCTAGTAAAAATCATAAGAAAGAAAGAATAGCCTACATAGAGGCAGAAGGGGAGAACATAGATGATTCTCAAGATCCCTATGATTTCGACCAGTTCGAAATTGATCTTGCTGAATTGAAAGAAGCACCCCCTTATGCTTGCAAAGTTCGGCTTCCTTCTAGTGGAAAGGAACCTGTCAAAAGTGAGAGGAACGACAAATTCCCTAAGAAAATATATACTTTCGATAACTAAATGTGATGAAATATTTGATTTGCTTGTTAAAGATGGCCAGTTAATAGTCCCTCCTAACCTCAAGATTCCTCCATTGGAACAAAGGAAGAAGAGGGGCTTTTGTAAATATCATAACTTTTTAGGCCATAAAACCTCACAATGTTTTCTTTTCAGGGATTTGATACAAAATGCAATCTAAGATGGCAGGCTAAAGTTCTCAAACAAGGGAAGAACTGATAAAAGTTGATACGTATCCGCATCGATGGTAGAGACCAACCATGCCGAACCCCCGACATCAATGTAGTGGAAGTTGCGAGAGCAAGGTTCAATCGAAAGTGGAATTTAAAAGGATGGGGACTTCGCCTTGGTTAAAATCAAAGTGAGGTTACCGATTGCCTCCCAAAAGTGCTCAAAGCGGCTACTAAGGAAGCAATGCAGGCGATGGCCGTGAGTGTCACCGACAAAAGTTTGACCGAGGCTATCGAGGGTCTCAGTTGAAGTTCAAGAAGTCAAAATTTGATGGTCAAATGGGGAGTGAATATGGTGGATTTTTAACAGCCCAACCGAGATGGAAGAAGTGGAACGTTGCTTGGAGAAAGAGAGAGAGCAAAGAAGGGAAAACTTACCTAGAAAGGATGCGAGTCGCATGAATACCTCTTTCAACGCCACAAGAAAACCAGATAAGTTGTTGTGCCCAAGGTGCAAAGATCATCTACAACCCGTAATGTTGTTGAGTTCGGAAGGGCCCAAAGCGAATCTAACAGGGCCAACCGAGGCAAGACAACCAATTGCAGTAGTTTATCCTAATCGAGAGTCTACTCGATTCTGGTTCTCGCCACAAGATTGAACGGAGTGTTTAATCGTCCTGTGTGCAATGTGTATGATAGAAATGGTCAAGCTGCTCGAGAGAGTCCCATTCGCATCGCCGGGGTACCAAGGTGGAATGCCTTCGAATCATGCTAACACCGCGTAACTGCTAAGAAGACCGAAATACCTTATCCTGTGGGAGCAAAGAGGGTTTCTTTCAAACTACCTGCAGAAATCCCCACTGACAGATGGCTATAGGTGAAGGCTGATAAGGGAAAAGGGAAATGGCGAAGCTACGACCAGGGTGGAAGGACCGCGATGGCCTACAGGAAACAATTCAATTCGAACAGGAGGGAGGAAATCAGATTGGAGAATTATAAAGGCAAAAACCCAATGTCCCGCTCTCAATGGCGCAGACACAACAAACAAGAAAGCCGAAAGGGATTCGAAGCCTATGGAGATTGGAGAGTCTAGTACCAACAACCCAACATCAGTAACCCAAACTGGGGGCAAACCCCCAGTGTCCAGGAAGTTATTTTCACCAAAGAAGGACACTGAAGAAGATAAGACACAGAAGAAAGATGCAAACGAAGAGGACCTGATGACAGATGACTTCGAATCGGAGGGGGAATCCTTCTTTAATGCAAACTGTAACGTAGTTTCAGTGCTGCCTTGTGAGTACAATCGGATACGTAAGTTTATGCCGGGAAGAGACCGATGAGGACGAAATGGCCGCATACGTGCCAATGTGTTATTACGTGATGAAAATGAGAGGTCAAGAGCAAAATGCTCTTCGAAAAGCCGACGAAGGAATGAAAAATCACCTAAAGCCTTTATTTATCGGCAAGGTAGAACAACATGGGGTGAACAAAGTTCTAGTTGATGGTAATGCTTATTAATTTGATGCCCGTAAAAGGATAGACATGCAGGATTCTCGTCGACCCCACAACATGGTGCTTTCAAATTATGAAGGGAAGGTTGGTAAGACTGGGAGTAATACAAAGTTAACCTAAGTTGGTTCCCTTACAAGACCAACAATTTTCATGGTCATAGTCAAGGCCAACTACAATTTGTTACTTCAGGTGGAATGGATACATGGAATCGAGTGCCTTCTTCGATGCATCAAAGATTGGTTTTATGGAGAGACGATGGAATCGCCGAAAATATAGAAGTAGACCAAAGTTATTATATGACAGAGATCAACAATGTGGATAAAAGGAACTTCGATCGAAACATGGCCAACATTGGGCCATACCACCCACCTGAGGAATATTTCGAGCCAAATGAGAACACTTATTATTCTTTGACCCTTCGTCCCAATGGGTATCAATGGGATATGGAACTGATGTGGGATGGGCAGGAAGTTGAGGAAGATGGAGAAACTTTGACGATGCGGCCAACTGGCTGGGGAAGCGAAGGTTGTTAGGATCAATTAAGTTACTATCGAAAGATTTCGCCTATCCGCCGAGAACAAACGAAAGACGCATCGAAGCCGAATACGTAATATGGTCGGGCCATAGATAAAATGAAAAAAAAAAACAAAAAAGAAATAGCAAGTCCCGAGGGAAACTATTCACCCCTACCCCATGATGGACAAACTTCAGCACTAATGGATCAACGACTAGATGCTATCTATGATCAAGAGCCCCTGGGGTTCGAAAAGGATCTAGAATCAACAAATGCTAAAATGCTGGCACAAGACCCATTAGAGGAGGTTGATATTGGGATGGAGATTTAAAAAGAGTTACGTGACATTAGTACGAAACTCACCCCGCTTTAAAAAGCAAGGTAATCAAGTGCTCAAAAAATGTAGATTGCTTCACCGACTACGACGAAATGCCTAGTTTAAAAAGGGAACTGTGGAACATAGGCTTCCAATCAAGGATGGCAAGAAGCCCATCAAAAGATGCCTAGGCGATTCACACCAAAGAATCCTTTCAAAGATTAAGGCAGGTAGAACGATCACTTCGATGCAAGTTTATCAGACCACAAGGTACGTCGAATGACTTGCTAATATTGTACCTATTATTAAGAAAAATGGTTCTTACGAATTTGCATAGATTTTAGGGATTTAAATATCGCAACCCCAAAAGATGAATATTCCATGCCCATAGGTAGATGTTGATTGATTCTCTCGGTTTCAATACCGAGTATGTTAGATGGATACTGGTATAACCAAATCTTCATTGTCAAGATGATGTTCCCAAACTGCTTTCGATGTCCAGTGCCTTAGGCACTTATGAGTGGGTAGTTATGCCTTTGACTCAAAAATGTGGGCAACATATCAAAGGGCAATGAACACTATTTTCATGATTTCATTGAATCATTTATGCAGATTTATATAGATGACATAGTAGTCAAACTGCTCGATGAGGATCATTTAAACCACCTTGGCCAATCATTCAAAGAATGAGAAAACATGGCTTGAAAATGAACTCTTAAATGTGCTTTCTTTGTGCAGCCGATTTTCTAGGCTTTATGTCCACAAGAAGGGGATCAAATTAACTTGAATAAAATGAAGGCCATTATGGAGACCAAACCTCCATCAACAAAGAAAGAGTTGCAACTTATTAGGTAAAATCAACTTTTAAGGAGATTCATATCCAATTTGAGGGCGAATCTGTCCACCGTCGAGTAAATCAAGGGAACTCGAATGGACGCAACACATCAAGAGGCATTCGAGAAAATCAAGGCCTATTTGACGATCCTCCCATACTTGCACCCTTCTAAAGATAAGCCAATGAGACTGTGATATCTCGCCTCCAATGTAACTATAGGTAGTATCGCCTAAGAAAACGATGATGGCCGAAAGAGCCATCTACTATATTAGTAGGGTTTTAAATAAAGAGATTAGATATAGTAGTATAGAAAACTATGTCTTTAATCTGTATTCTTGTACAAAACTTAAATATTATATTAAACCAGCTTGATGTTTACATTTCATCTCACTTTGATGTTATTAAACACATGCTTGAAACCAATCATGCACGCAGATTGGGAAATGGGCCTTAGCACTCATCGAGTATAATTTGGCCTTCAAGCCTTTAAAGGCTATGAAAGGGCAAGTTGTTTCAAATTTCATAGTGGATCACTCGTGAGTGAAGCCTTCAGATTAGATTATGTTGAGATCCACCATGGAAATTATCCTTTGATGGATCAACACATAAAAACGGAAGGGGTGGAGTACTTATAATTTTCTCAAGGAATTCCAACAAAATTCAAGTACAAGTTAAGGGCCTCTTTGTTCAAACAATGAAGTCGAGTATGAAGCGTTGATTGTCGGACAAGCTTTGTTGAATTGGGGCAACCTAGAGTCTAAATTAGAGGAGACTCGAGTTGGTCATTAAACAAATAACCAAAGAATACAAATGTATCAAAGAAAATTTGATCATGTATTTTGTTATTGCTAATAGATTACTCAAGAAATTTGAATATGTGGATATAAAACATATTCCTGCATTGATAATCGTGAAGAAAATGACTTCAAATAGCCTCGTGGATACAAGACATCCAAAGAAAACTCCAATACCTCATAGACAAGAGGTAGAATAATGGCTACTAAATTATCACCATTAGACTTAGAAAATTTGAAACTTGGCTATGCAAGTCGAAAGAATTCAAGTATTAAGTTTAGATGCTTTGTCGGATACAGATTGGAAGTCCTATAATAAATTACTTGAAAGAACCTTCAGTAAGTACGTAAAAAGATCAAATACAGCATTGTCTATGTGCTAATAGGAAATGAATCGTTTAAAAAGACCCCGTATAATTTTACTCAAGTGTTTAGGAGAAAACGAAGCATATTTAGCTTTGTCCAAGGGCACAATAAGTATGTGAGGCACATCAAGCAGCCACAAAATAAAATGGTTGTTGTTTGATATGGAATGTATTGGCCCACCATGCTCAAAGATTGCATAGAATTCAAAGGATGCGAAGAATGCCAAATTCATGCAGTATCCAATATGCCCGCAAGCGAATTACACTCAATTGTTAAGCCTTGGCCTTTAGAGGATGGGCATTAGATCTAATTGGTGAAATTGACCAAGATCTTCCAAAGGATGTAGATATATCCTCGGGTATAGATTATTTCACAAAATGGGTCAAGCAATTCCTCTAGTGAATGTTGATCAAGAAGCTATTATGGAATTTATTTAGACGCAGATAATTTATGTGTCTCGAATACCGTAGTATCACAACAGATCGTGTTCTGCCTTCACGGGCTAAAATGCAAGAGTTTTCACAAGAAATGGGATTTGTTACTCATGTCAACGCCTTATTATTCCCAAGCAAATGGCCAAGTGAGGCAGCCAATAAAGTCATAATAGGTTTGATAAAGAAACATGTAGGCAAAAGCCAAAGAATCATAAAACTCTTGACCGGCTCTAGGAGAATGTCGAACATGTCCTAAAGAAGCAACAAATACCATCCGCTTCGACTTACATTTGGACACGACGATTACCAACGAAATACATCTACAATACCGTAATTCAAAGAAAAATGAAATACCAATGACCAATATTGGAAATGATGATGAACGAATTAGTGGACGATGAGGATATGTTACATGCTTTAGAAGTTAGTGAGAAGACAAAGAAAGAGTAGCTGTGGCATACAACAAAAGAGTTTAAAATAAGTTATTCTCAACTAATGATCCGTATGGAAAGTTATTTTACCTATGGATAAAAAGAATAGATTCTTAGGTAAATGGTCACCCCATGGGATGGACCCTCGTGTTTTGGAAAACATTT
The DNA here is from genome assembly GCA_021764765.1 of Vicia sativa. Lineage (NCBI taxonomy): Eukaryota > Viridiplantae > Streptophyta > Magnoliopsida > Fabales > Fabaceae > Vicia > Vicia sativa. The sequence continues at coordinate 44,443,139 of CM038796.1, read as the reverse complement.
TCGAATAATGCTTATGAAATAGAGGAATTAGCGAAGATAGACTTAATCTTAAAGATAAATGGAAAATACTTAAAAAGGTATAAACCATGCTTGCAAGAGGTTCAATTACCTAGGATAATTAAAGTAGGATAAATAATAAATCAAAATGGTGTTACATAAGCGCCAAAATGGTTGTGTTCGAATTACAAAAGTACATAGTAAGAATCCTAACAAAAAAGAGGTGAAAGGGCGCCTGCTTAGCTTGGCAAATTTGCTCTTGCATAAGTTGATCTTACATCTGTGTTAGCCTAATGCTTTCGAGCCCCTTGATCTCTTTTTCATTCCTTCACCACCTCCATCTCTTTGAAGACTTTAGTGACAAGATCTTCAAGCTTCGTCATCAATGGACTTCGTGGTCCTGTCATTTTTAGCACCTCCATTTTCTTCTTGAGTTCTTCAATCTAGGATTCCCAAACAAGACTGATCGAGCCAAAACATCATGCTTATTGGCCTGGTTTTAGCAAGCTCCAAAGTCGCTTCTCAAAGAAGTTTCGAAGTTCGATCATGTTTTAGACAAAGCTTCATGTTTGGTGCGAATCTTAGCTTCAACATCATGCGCCTAATATATGCACCGCTAACCTCATCAAGCAAGATTTGATCATATATGGTTTCACCCACTAGATGGACATACACGAGATCTATCCGAGACAGAACTTCTTCATCGAAAAATAGGCTCCAGATCATCTTTAGAATAGTAAAAGGTCACCCAAGGATAGTTTCATTGACTTCAAGAATTTGGTCAAGAGAAGTAAGAGGGTTTTTCCTTCGCTTGGCTCGAATCCTCGATTGATTTCTCGCTTCAAGAAGAAGAATCCTGCTGAGCTAGCATTAACTTGATATATTTCTGGGATTGCTTCTTTTCACTTCTTCTTCTCGTCCTCTGACAAAATTGGAGGATCCGGTTGTTTAGTGAAAATAGTTCCAAAGCAGAACAAGAACCTCCACCTCTTCTTGCATCACCTCATCTTCATCACCATCTCTGCGAAGTAATGACTCACAGATGCTTCGCCTCTTCAGATTGGTCGCAAAATGCACCTTCGGGAGAAGAATCACTGAAATATGATGGGAGTTTTGAACATTGTCTCGACCGCAAACCGTAGGCCTCGTTTAGGAGGCTAAGTGGTTTGTTGTTCTAAAGCTTCACCAATGAAGGCGGTTGCTTGTTGATCCAAGGCTTTAATGGTTTAGTAGCGTAGTGATGTTTGTTTAAAACAACTTCATTGAAACCTTCTCGCAAGAGAGGCCGCAGTTTTTGGATGGTGGAGGATCAGCAGGAACAGGGAACACTCAGCAGTAAACAAAGGATTAGCATAAAGAATGGCATGATTTATCTAGAAAAGCATTAAGGAGATTTACCTTTGATTATCGAAGTTGCATTGCTACCAATGCGCTCGAATTACGCTCTTCAAGACCGAGACTTCAAGGTCCTTTGATTTGGTCGGGAGCAACCACATTCACATCGCTTCTGGAAGGATTGAAGATTGAGAACCTTCATGATTTGTTGGTTTTCTTCTTCTTTTTCGCTTCGAGGGGAGACGTCATTCTTTTTGATTCGTTTAATGGGCACCATCACGCCTTCATTTCTTAGGAGACTTGGGAGGTAGTCCACTCGCCTGGAGAAATGGATAGAATACTAAGTCAATTCGAAGAGTAATTTCGATAATAAGAAGAGAATGAGTGAGGTATTACCTTTTTCTTTTTCTTTTTAGGAGAATCACCTTCTTCAAGAGGAGGATTTTCAATGGTGGTTATAGGCGCCTTCGAAGTGGAAGTTGAGCCTGCCTTGGGCACGACTTTGTCCTTCTTCAGAGATTTTAGATCAACAGCTGAAAAGAATTTGAAACAATTAAGTTTAAAACAGAGTTTAGAAAGAATAAGGGAACTTCGAATTTCTTCAGTTCCGCACCTTCGCCGTTTCGAGACGTGATAGACATGGCTGACAAGTCATAGCGAAGGTGCCCCCTGAAATTGTCTAAATCATGTTTAGCCCATGTTACCCTTTAGGCAGGTTTTTTGGCATCATTTCATAGCTACGAAGAATGTCCCTACAAACCAACCACTAGATATGGTGGAAAAAGGCCAAAGCCGCTGAAGTAGGTAAGTTTGGAATTTTGGTGGTATGTTTAAAAGCCCAACAATACCTATCTTCGTGTTTTACATAAGGAGGAAATCGAATCTTTGAAAGTTGTTTTTCAAATTTTTCTTTCAAAGTTCTTGCCGTCTCATACCCCAAAATTTTCCCTCCTACTTCTCAAGGCATTTCATACATCCATACTAAGGTTTCCTCAAGGGTTGATCGATAAACCTCTCCTAGCAATCAACCCAAACTAGGGTTTGGCTATCCACGTATCCATGGACTTCCAACATCTCCCATGGTCATCATGCCTCCTCACACTTCAAAGATTCTCCATGTCAAGTTTCAAGCCTCACAAGTCAAGTTTCGATAATTGCTCGATGGTCGAAAATCACCAGATTGACAAAAAGTCAACTGGTCAATATACAATCAAACTTCCGATTTTGGCCAACATCCTCATTTTGAAGTCACATTCATCATTTGATCAAGGGTTGATCATGATTCATCAAGAAAACTCAAGATTTGCACAAAAGTCAAACTTTCCAAATTAGGGTTTTTTAGTGAAAAGTCAACTGAACTTTGACTGAGCATAACTTCTTCATAATTTCTCAAAAAAATTTCCACCACCTCTCATTTTGAAGGAAATTCAATTCTCTACAACTTCATGTCTCACAAGAATGTTCAAAAAATGCTTCATTTGGAAGGTATGGATCAAAACATTATAGGTCATTTTCAAAGTCAACAAACAGTCCACTTTTTGTTTTGAAGATTTATTGAGCATGAAAACTCCAATTGAGATGAAACCAAAGAGGTTGTTTAGAGGACACTTATATATTTCTAAAAAGTCCAAGAACACTCAAAAATGTGGAAAATTGAGCAAAATACACATTGTACAAGTCACATTTTTGAACAATTGCAACAAAGGAGATATTTGTCAAAATCCAATTTTTTCCAAATGCCTATAATTTTATGATCCAAACTTGATCATAATATTATTTGTGACCTATGATGCCTTGCCATGACCACTTTCTATTTTATTTATTTATTTTTGATTTAAAACCATTTAATCTAAAATTAAATTATATAAAATATGAAAACAAGATATATTTTCAAAAGGAGTGGATTTTATCAAACTTGAGGTCCAAGATAGCCACAATACTTGTCAATTTCGTGAAGTCAGATATGAAGAGAAAAATCAAATTTTCTCCAAAATTTGATTTTATTTGAAAGGAATTTATTTCACATTCAATACCCAATATTTTTCCTTCTTTGCTCCAAA
>CM038796.1:44394386-44439647 GCA_021764765.1 Vicia sativa | reverse complement strand
CCTCTAGTGAATGTTGATCAGAAGCTATTATGGAATTTATTGAGAAGCGAGATAATTTGCGAGGTTGAATACCGAGAAGTATCTATGGATCAAGGTTCAGTCTTCACGGGGAGAAAAATGCAAGAGTTTGCACAAGAAATGGGATTTAAGTTACTCACATCAACGCCTTATTATGCCCAAGCAAATGGCCAAGTGGAGGCAGCCAATAAAGTCATAATAGGTATGATAAAGAAACATGTAGGGCGAAAGCCAAAGAATTGGCATAAAACTCTGGACCTGACTCTATGGGCATGTCGAACATCTCCTAAAGAGGCAACAAATACTACTCCGTTTTGACTTACATTTGGACACGACGCAGTATTACCAGTCGAAATACATCTATAGTCAGTCAGAATTCAAAGACAAAATGAAATACCAGTTGACCAATATTGGGAAATGATGATGAACGAATTAGTGGACGTAGATGAGGATAGGTTACATGCTTTAGAAGTTATAAGAGAGCGGAAAAGAAAGAGTAGCGGGGCATACAACAAAAGAGTTAAAAATAAGTTATTCTCGACTAATGATACGGTATGGAAAGTTATTTTACCTATGGATAAAAGAATAGATTCTTAGGTAAATGGTCACCCCATTGGGAGGGACCACTGGGTATTTGAAAACACTTTTGAATAATGCTTATGAAATAGAGGAATTAGCAGAAGATAGACGAATCTTAAAGATAAATGGAAAATGCTTAAAAAGGTATAAACCATGCTTGCAAGAGGTTCGAATTACTGCAGGATAATTAAAGTAGGATAAATAATAAAGCCAAAATGGTGTTACATAAAGCGCCAAAATGGTTTGTTCGAATTACAAAAAGTACATAGTAAGAATCCTTAACAATAAAAAGGTGAAAGGCGTCTCGTTTTAGCTTAGCAAATTTGCTCTTGCATAAGTTGATCTTACATTGGTGTTGAGTTCTAATGCTTTGAGGCCTTGATCTCTTGTCTACTCCTTACCACCTCCATCATTGAAGACTTTGTGTGAGATCTTGAAGCTCTCTGTCATCAGTAGGACTTGAGGCTGCTGCTCATTTTATACGCTCAATTTTCTTCTTGAGTTCTTCAATGGATTCCCAAAACAAGGCGTCGAGGCAAAACATCATGCTTATCTTTGGCACAGGTTTTAGCAAACTCCAAAGCTTCTACTTCCTCGATGGGGTTTCAAAGTCGATCATAAGCTTTAGACAAAGCTTCTTGTTTGTTTGGTAATATGGCTTCAACATCATCGCTAATATCTCGCTGCTTTGCTAACCTCATCAAGCAAGATTCTGGATCATATATGGTTTCACCCACTTCAGATGGACAGATACTGAGATCTATCTGAGACAACAACTTCTTCATCGAAAAATAGGCTCCAGTATCATCTTTTAGAATAGTAAAAAGGTCAGCCTCAAGGATAATTTAGTTGACTTCCTGAAGAAGTTGGTCAAGAGAAGTAAGAGGGGTTTTTTCCTTCGTTTGGCTCGAATCCTCATATTGATTTCTGCTTAAAGAAGAATAATCCCGTTGAGCTAGCATTAACTTGATATATTTCAGGGGATTGCTTCTTTTCATTTCTTATTTTTGTTCCTCAGAAAAAATTGGAGGATCTGGTTGTTTAGTGAAAATAGTTTCAGCGGGAATAGGAACCTCCACCTCTTCTTGCATCACCTCATCTTCATCATCATCTGCGAAGTAATGACTCACAGTATGTGCTTCTCTTTCCTCTTTAGATTGGTCGACCAATGCACCTTTACGGGAGAAGAATCCTTTGGGAATATCGATGATGGGAGTTTGAGCACTATGTTTGGCTACTTGGTGCGAGACCCTCTGTCGGAGGAGGCGAAGTGGCTTGTTGTTCTAAAGCTTCAACCAATGGAGGCGAAGTTGCTTGTTGATCCAAGGCTTCGATGGTCCCTGCGGGGAGTAACAGTGGATGAGCCTTTGTTTAAAAGACTTCATTGAAACCTTACGGTTGAAGAGAACGCAGGTTTTGGATGGTGGGAGGATCGGCGGAACAAAGGAACACTCTGTGAAACAAAGGATTAGCATAAAGAATGGCACATGATTTATCTAGAAAAACATTAAGGGAGATTTACCTTTTGATCATCAGAAGTTGCATTGCTACCAATGCGTTCTGAAATTATGTTCTTCAAAGACTGAGACTTCGAAGGTCCTTTGGATTTGGTTGTGGGAGCAGTCACATTCACTTCGCTCTTGGAAGGATTGGCAGATTGAGAATTTCGCCCAGTTGTTGGTTTTTCTTCTTTTTTCGTTTGAGGGGGGAGACGTTTTCATCCTTTTCTGATTCGTTTTCGGAATGGGCACTATCACGTCTTCGTTTCTTAGGAGACTTGGGAGGTAGTCCACTCGCCTGGAGAAATGGATAGAATACTAAGTCAATTCGAAGAGTAATTTCGATAATAAGAAGAGAATGAGTGTGGTATTACCTTTTTCTTTTTCTTTTTAGGAGAATCACCTTCTTCAAGAGGAGGATTTTCAATGGTGGTTATAGGCGCCTTAGAAGTGGAAGTTGAGCACCTTGGAGCGCAATTGTCCTTCTTTAAGTTTTAGATCAAAAGCTGAAAAGAATTTGAAGCGATTAAGTTTAAAGCGAGTTTAGAAAGAATAAGGAACTTGAATTTCTTGATTCTGCACCTTATTTGTTTCGGGGCGTGATAGACATGGTGACAAGTCGATGAAAGCCCACGAAATTGTCTAAATCATGTTTAGCGTTACCCTTTGGGCGGGTTTTGGCATCATTTCGTAGCTACGAAGAATGTCCCTACAAACCAACCACCAGGATATGGTGGAAAAAGGCCAAAGCACATTACAAGTAGGTAAGTTTGAAAATTTTGGTGGCTGATGTTTAAAAGCCCACCAATACCTATCTTCAGGTTTTACATAAGGAGGAAATCGAATCTTTGAAAGTTGTTTTTCAAATTTTTCTTTCAAAGTTCTTGCTGCGTCGCAGACAGTTCGATGTATCTCCATAGGATTATAGACAATTTCAAAATATTTTTGAAAGGCTCGAATTTCCTTGACACGAGTAAGTCTACCTTTTTGAACATTCTCCTGCACAAGGGAAAAAGCTGTCGTCAGTTGTTGTTGAATCTAGATGGTGCTAAACATATTGTTGGAATAATAATTCGTCCACCAAGTATAGAAATCTTTTGTCATATAAAAGGAAGGAGTAAAGAAGGCTAGCGAAAAAGTGACAAAGTCGATATATTGTTTACATCGGGGTTTGATTTCTTTGGAGGAGTAAGGTACCCCTGATAAACATATCTCCCTTTTCTTGTTGAAGAGAGGTTCAGGTAAGATTTGGCACAATCAAAACTGACGGGCCACGAAATTGGGTTGATAAGCAAGGATACACACTTGGCTATTCACAGGTGTGATTCTCGAAATAATAAGCCTAGGGTTTAGGATGGCACACCAAGTGTCCCTGATTACTTTTTCTTTGATAGCTTGCTCAAGGGGCATGGTAAACCAGGTTGGACCACAGTTTCGATTGGCAAAAGGAGCCATTGAAGGATCAAACCTATGTCTCTTGGAGAAAATCATCATGTAGTTAACAAAACATGTCTTGAAATTCTCTCTTTCATCGTTTGGGGTTAATTTTAGCAATCTGGTACCCTCAATGCTGCGGTTTACAACATCAGGGTGTTCTTCATTGATTACCTCAAAAGTAGAATGAGATGGTTCGAAGGTGGCATTTAACCAAAGCTGCAATAGCCAGAAGGGGCTTGCAGGCAGTTAGTGCCGACTTTGTAAGTTTCGGTTTGACTGGCGCTATCTTTCGTATAAGCATCGTGATGATTCGCTAATACACACCCTTCGACCATGGTGGAGTTGGTTCGCCAGAGTAATGAATATGCTTGCAACTTGTAAAGACTTGCTGCAAAAGATATACTTCGACAACCACAGTGCCAGGAAAGCTATATGTTCAACCTCAGAGACTTCTTCTTCAGCAGAATGATAGAGATTAATGTATTTTGAGAAGCTGGCATTCTTAACATCGAAATCAATGAGGTTGTCCGCATCCTCATTTGGGTCAAAGGTTTCTCCAGGAGAAAGTCCGTGATAGCGACGATAATCGAAGAGCGTGGGTGTTAGCATTCCACAAGGGAGGTGAAAAGTGTTGTATGTGCTATCCCAAAAGTACAAGGATAATAAGAAAGGTTGGCTATAACTGAATCCTAATTTTGACATTCGAATTAGATTAAGGATGCCTATATTTTCGCATTCACAGGATTTCTTATTCTCGATTTTGAAAGCCAATCCGGTATAATTGATCGGATGGGGACATGGCGAAAGGGTTTAAAATTCGATAACATAATCCATGTTAAAAGCGTCCTTCATGGGTTTGGTTCAGTTTCACAAGTTTTTTCTAGGGTTTTTGATAACTTAACAACAGATTCATCTTCTTTAAGTTTTGAAGGAACAAATTTATTAACAATGGGTTTCATTTCGGAATAGGCGGGAAAAAATCCCTTTGTCTTTTCTAAACGTTCTGTATAAATAAAAGGACCCATAACCCCTAGGGTTTTATCAAGAACAATGGTAGGGATGATTACCTGGGAGGCATAAATGGCTTTTCTGTTCCGGAGTGAGTTTTGGAGTTGAGATGAACTCCTGGTTGTCAAGATTGATAATCTTGCTTGCTGGTTTGGGGTTAGAAGAGGAAACTTGTTTTGATTTTCCAGATTTCTTAGATGAAGGAGCTGGCGCTGAAGGAGAAGACATTTTTGGAAATCAAAGGTTTTTTCTGAAAATGAAAAATCTGTTTTGTTTGAAGGTTGAGAGGGTTTCAGAAAAGTTTGAAATGGAGAAGATGAAGTGCTTTTATAGCCTTTTTCAACGGTTTAGGAGTTTTTGACCTTTGGAAAAAGGTGGGACACGTGCAATTTTCTCATTGAAAGGAGAAAAGGTGGATTTTTAAACTTCCTAGGGAAGTGACATTTTGTTGCTAATTATTAGCCATAACTGCTGTGATTGCATGTTTAGGTATGCTGATTGGATGTTTTGCAGGAAGTTGGACACTTACTCTGACGTTGTGTGCAGTATAGTCATCATGAGTGTTGATGATTTCGAAATTGCATGAGTCATTCAAAAACAAGTATTTCTTTATACCTATCGAAATACATGTTCTTGAGGGGCAATTTGTTAGCTGGCAATTTCGAACAGAGAATAATTGGAATATCAAAATAATATTTCGAATAAGCATAAAAAAGAAGGTTAATATCAATGATGAATATTGCTGAAAAATATAGAACCCTTGTTCTAAAAGCTTTCGATTTCCGATGTGAGATGATGGATTCGATTTGAGATTTTAATGTTTAAAATATAAAAGAAGCTCCTTTGGACGAAGGTGCGATATTGGAAAGCAGTCCAAGCGAGAAGATTAATTCGAATTGAAGAAAGTGACGAATTCAAATTTCAAAATGATACGAGTTGAATTTCAAATAAGGCGCCATTCTTAGAAGGCGGCGTGGAAGTCGATGTGAAGGAAGCTTGCATGCTTGAGCGTGGCGTGATTTTAGAGTAGGACCGTTGGGTCAAAACACTATAAATAGGTGTTTTCATGTTAGATTTGAGGTGTTCATTTTGTGTACTAAAAATCTCGAACACTTTCAAAATCGTAGCGAAGGAAGCGAGTTAAGAAGACAAAATGTACGTACTGAACATCATGATCCTTTACAATTTAAATACAAGTCTTTTTATATTTCTTTCACTTTTACATTATTTTTTCCTTTAAATCTTTCGATTCCTTTCACTGTTATTGTTTTACTTGCCTTTAAACACCTTTATTTTCTCAGAAACTCCACTTTTACTTTGTCTTTTATTCATACGCCTTATCTTTCCAGATACTTTTATACTTTCAGAAATTATTTACTTTTACGTTTCAAGTGTCAAGATTTAAGTTTCCTCCTTTACACATTCGATCAGTACATTTACATAGACAATCTTAGAGAAACCACTTAAGAATCTTATATTCTACAATATAAAGTTTATGAAAATAATGGGTTTGAACATGGAAATCAGTTATGACACATGTGTCCTAGGATCAATCTAGTCGATCCTGCAAGTAACCAATAATAATCTGTAAATTGGAAGATTAGCGGTTGTTTACTAGAAATCACTGTAAACAAGCCCAATAAAATATAATAACCGATGGAGGGTATTTTTGGAATTTCCAGAAAGTTGGAAGCTTGAACAATCACGTGGGGGACAAGATCATATGTAGCGTCCTTCCTTCATGGTAGTGGAATGGGATGATTTATTTGTACTATTGTACCATGTGTAATACCGTGAACTGACTTTGAGATTTTTGTATCGCAAATGTGCGGATAGTAGGAGTCGCCACCGACTTTTCATCCAATTAAGGGAAGGTGAAAAGAACAAGAAAAGACCTTCGTTAGATTCTGAGTAAGGGAGAAGGTTATGAAAAGGGAAGGTGTTAGCACCCCTTTCCATCTGTAGTTATCTCAACTCTTAGTTGCTCTTAGATCATTTTAAAATTGTGCTTTACGTGTGTTTGACAAAATGTTTTGAAAAGGCATTTTGCTTTGACTTTGTAATGATTCATGTAGGAATGTATACAAAGTGTTCGGAAATGTTTCGTTTTGAAAGAGTTTGAACTTTGACAAAAGTGTGAGGTGTGAAAAGTATTTTGATAGAGCAAGCAACTAAAAGTCTTATTACCTACTCGAATTGGTCGTTTTGTGTTATTTTACGTTCCTTTAGAATAGCGTATCCATACCATTAGTTGGTAGTAACCTATTAGTTGGATGTAAGCGGGACATTCGAAGGGACATCGGATGGTCATAGAGGCAACTTGTAGTATCCTAGCACACTCGAAGGGACTATCATAATTTTTATGGCGACAATCGAGGTCAAGATCATGTATTCGGGCGACATCGTGGGTCTTATGATCTTTGTATTGAAGGGACTATGATGATTTGTTTTGAAGGCAGCGGTGCTAGAATACCTCTACGTTCGAGGGACATGACCATTTGAATTCATAAAGGCAAGAGAGAATTACCTAAGGGGTGCATGTGTGAAAAGTGTGTTGATTCAGATACATGTTATCTTGAAATTTAGAGTGACTATTTTCAATTTTATCTTGCCATACCGCCTAATTACTAACGATTTATAAGATGCGGAAATATAAAGTGGGAAAGATAAATCTCGTTATTACATGGCTTTGGGCGAGATACATAATTGAAAATGCGGAAATAAAATTCCTAATTAAACTATTACATCCATGAGCAATTACATAATATGAAAAGCGATAAAAATTGTCGAAGCGGTTGTAACTGTGAGCAGATGAAAATCGAAATCTGAGAAAATTGCATAAGAGGAAAATGTTAGTAAAAATAAGAATTTTTTAATGAGAAAAAGTTTTTATGCAAATGGTGACATTAATATGCTAAAATAATTTTTTGAGAATTTTTGGAGTTAATTTGATAATTAAAAATCAATTAAAAGCTATTTAAATGCAAAATAGAAATTAAATAAAATATGCATGCAAAATAATAATTTTAATTTTAAAAATTAAATAAACATTTTTATGATGGTATGCAAAAATAAATATTTTGATATTTTTTAAATGCATGATAAAAATTATGAAAGATAAATTAAATAGTATGAAAATATTAAAAGAAAATAAAATAGGAAAATAAAAAAATATGAAGTTTTGTAAAAAGAAAGGAAAGTTTGGTCTTGCCGAGTTGAACTCAAGACCTCTGGAGAATCTTCCACATGCACGCCTTAACCACTAAGCCGACTTGCATTTCTTTGTTTGTGAGATTGAAATCAAATGAATATAAGTGATACGTGTGTCATTATTTTGACTTGAAACCACAGGTCAGCTAGCGGGCCCGATCACTTGAATGAGCAGATCAAATCGCCCCATCACCACCCGACTTCTCACGGTCAAAGAATGTCAACGCCCGGAGCCCTAGCTCCGTCGTCTTCTCGGATCACGATCCAACACGCAAAATAATGCGAATAAAAAGCAAGGGATACCTACCCCCTAATTCGATGGCTGCAGTTCGATGGTACCATTAGTTTCGATTGAAAATGCTTGTACAAGCGTTCGAAGCTTCACAATTCTTAAACCTAAACATGGCAATATGAGATTCTGACGTTCAAGCTTGCTAACGATTGCCCAGATCAATCATATGGAGTCTCATGAACACATTAAAATCATTAGAATAGATTAAAACAAGCAGATAATAAAAATGCAATTTCAAGAAAATTTGAATATGTATGAACATGTATGCATCGATTCAATTTGTTTTGATCATTAGCAATGATGTATACTCACTCTAAATTACCTCGAGGAACACGTTTGGATGGTGGCTTGAAATTGAAAGTGGCTGGAAATTGAAATTCGAATTTTGACAATTTGAGAAATTTTTTTACAAAATAAGGGTTGTGTATGGGGCTAGGGTTTCGTGTCTTGTCTTGTGCAGCTTGCTTGGTATTTATAGAGTGAATTGAGAGGGCAAAGAGAGTGAAAAAAGATTGGATCTTGAATGTGCAATAAATTTCTTTCAAATAAAATCAAATTTTGGAAAAAATTTGATTTTCTCTCAATAATGAGACTAGCACAATTTGGTATGTTTCATGGGCTATCTTGGACCTCAAGCTTGATAAAAATCCACTCCTTTTGAAAATATATCTTATTTTCATATTTTATTTAATTTAATTTTGGATTAAATGGTTTTAAATTCAAAAATAAATCAATAAAATAAAATGTGGTCATGGCAAGGCATCAATAGGTCACAAATAATATTATGATCAAGTTTGGATCATAAAATTATAGGCCCATTTGGAAAAAATTGGATTTAGACAAATATCTCCTTTTGTGCAATTGTTCAAAAATGCCCAACTTGTGAATGGTGTATTTTGCTCCATTTTCCACATTTTTGAATGTTCTTGGACTTTTTGGAAAGCTCTAAGAGTCCTCTAACCAACCTCTTTGGTTTCATCTCAATTGGAGTTTCCATGCTCAATAAATCTCCAAAACAAAAAGTTGACTTTTTATTGACTTTGAAAAGGACCTGTAATGTTTTGACCCATACTTTCAAATGAAGCATTTTTGAACATTCTTGTGAGACATGAAGTTGTAGAATTGAATTTCCTTCAAAACAAGAGGTGGTGGAAAAATTTACGAAAAGTATGAAGAAGTTATGCTCGATAAAGTTAGTTGACTTTTCCGAGAAACCTAATTGGAAAGTTTGACTTTTGAGCAAATCTTGAGTTTTCTTGATGAATCATGATCAACCCTTGATCAAATGATGAATGTAACTTCAAAATGAGGATGTTGACCAAAATCATGAAGTTTGTTGTATGTTGACCACGATTGACTTTTGGCCAATCTGTGATTTTCAACCATCGAGAGCAATTATCGGAGGAAACTTGACTTGTGAGCACGAAACTTGACATGGAGAATATTTGAAGCATATGAGGCATGATGACCATTAGAGATGTTGGAAGTCCATCGGATCGAGAATTTCCAAACCCTAGTTTGGGTTGATTGTCTAGGAGAGGTTTGTCGATCGACCCTTGAGGAATCCATGAGCATGGATGTATGAAATGTTTTGAGGAATAGGAGGAAAATTTTGGGGTATGACTGCCCTGTTCAATCTTCTTGTCTTTGGAAGGGTTAGATTGACACGCTTGCCTTTATGTGACACAGGTAGTAGATGATTGAACACTAGATACACACAATTTGCACTCATTGACAGTGATGATCTTGGGAATGGGCTTATAGATGCCATTTGGAGAAGTTGGAGACTTATTTGGGAATGAGTCGTCGCTAGACTCGAGATTGTTTTGAAATAGGAGGCGGTGGAGATGGGCTTAAGATGCCATCGGAAGATTGATGGGGAGTGGGCCGTGCGCTGAGCTCGGTAGATGTTCGGAAGTGGAAGAAGCATGGAGATGGGCTTAAGATGCCATCTGGAGGAAATCGTCGTTAGACTTGTGCTCATCTTTGAATGAAGTTATTGGTTTGTATTGGTTTTAACCAAATATGCGACGATACGAAAGTGGAGAAAGCGTTGATAAGTAGTCGGAGAATGGGCTTAAGATGCCATCCAAGGCAGCGGAGTCGTCAGCTAGACTTTGTAGTTCTTTGTTGATAATAAGAGAGTCGAATACCTCTTACGTCTTTGATTACTACGGGGGATAGTAGTTGGCAAAATGTGGGCGACTTCCTGTTGTGCTTGAATTGTTGATCGATACTGTTATGGAGGATAACTTGTGATCGTTCGATAGTTTTCCGTCTAGCTTGGTATTAATCACGGATCCGTTGTCGGAGGACAACGAGCGATCGTTGAGATAGTTTTCTCGTCGGCAGGGCATTAATCTTGGACCGGTTGCCGGAGGACAACTAGGGCGATCGTTCGAATAGTTTTCCGTCACGGCCGGGCATTAATCTGGACTGTTTGTTTGAGTGATTTTCACATTTTGGAAAAACAAGAGAAACTTTGACAAAATATTGTTAGTCTTATGCAAGGTATGATGCATGACGATGTGTATGAATGACATATGCACAAATTATGACTTTTTATGAATAATGTATGAATGATATATGTTGTGGTATTTCAAAACATATCCATCTTGAAGAAGATGTGGAAGCTCTGCCTGAGGATTTCTGACTTCTGTTTGGGGATGAAGTGGATGGAAATCCTGAGAAGAAAGATAACTTTGATTCCTCAGATGCAATCGACCAAGTCTTGAGCCTAGATATTGTTGAAATGGTAGAGATCGAGAAACACGTTGTTGAGGATCTAGTACATAGACCTATTTGGGAGAGTCAGGAGGTACTCTCTTGGGATCTTGCGTGTAAATCCTGTGGAGAGTATTTGGGTAGTTCTTGGGAGGCGGGTTAGAAGGATGCGGAGCCTGTTGGAATCTACGGTTGGGGAATAAAGATGTAGGTTTCCTCCGTGCACTATCGACAAAGTTTCAAGTTTGAATCTGCTTCTTTGGGGAAATTGTTGAGATATTTTCTTTGAGGATAAATAGCTAATTTGAGGGATGAAATGTTATCGCTCGAAGGCTGGTGTAAGGGTTAAGTTGTAGGGATCCTTTGCTAGGGACTAACATATACTCATTGGGGAAGGTTTGTTGTGAGTGACACCTCTGTGGGGATCATGCTGGAGGCCCGATTGGTGACTTTCATCGTCATCTCAATTCCTAGAGCTTGCGGTAATCACTTTTGTATGTTCACTTTTGCATGTTTGTAAATAGATTTTTATTGTCAAATGCATATAATCATTCAAAGCAAGCGTTGGACTTTATGCAAGCGACAACGACAAAATTTTAAAGAAAAGAAACTTGTATTTATTTGAAAGGTGGCGTATGGCCAAGTAATGCATACACAAGAAGTAAAAAGCTGTCGAAACAATCTCGTTAAGTTCCAACTATGCTAGTACTCATATATTTCAACTATCTCATCTCCTTGCTGTCGGTAGAAAGTGAGTGAATTGATTTTCGCCATTTGAATCTTGAAGGCGATTGTAGTAGTGCGGAAGTGGGTGATGGACGAGACATAGTCGTGCCTTAAATCCTAACTTTTGCCTAGACCGCCCTTCGGGGCTTTGATCTAAAGGTACCCTTTTTGCAAACCGCCTTTTGGGTTTTCGACTTGGGTGTACATGTTTTGTATATATCCTTAACTTTTGCGAACCCTTTTGGTTCACGGGATGCCCTTATTTTTGCCTAGGCGATCGACCTAGCGGGTCTCATTTATCGTAGTATTTTTGACTATGTCTCGCTCACGAGGTGTGGGAAGTCTTCACCATCCATGGTGCTAAGTATCATAGCTCAGGGAAAATCATCTTGACTACAAGCGGTCCCTCGTGGGTGGGAGTCCATTTGCCCACAGGATCACCTTGTGGAAGAATGATGCGCTTGACTACTAGATCACCGACTTGGTAGACTCGGTGTTTGACCTTCTTATTAAATGCTCGATCATTCGCTTGATAGATCATCCATGGCACATGGATGCAGTCGTTCTCATCAATCAAGTTAATCGGTCAAGGCGAGTCTAGACCAATCGTCTTCGCCTAACTCTGCGTCTGGAGGACTACGGTTGAGGATATCTGAACCTCGATTGGTAGGGCCTCCATCTAAGTATACAAGAGAGAGGGGTTGCCCTGTTGATGTCCATTACGTAGTGCGATAGTTGAAGAGCAAATGGTAACATCTCATGTCAATCTTTGTAGTCCAACATCATCTTGTATAATCTTCTTAATGTTCTTGTTGGCGGCTTCCACTCGCCATTCATCTTAGGTCGTCTGGAGAAGAGTTGTGATGCTTGATCTTGAGCTGCGTGCGAGTTCGGTGATCATTTATTGTTGAGATTAGAGCCATTATATGTGATAATCCTTTGGGGTGTCATATCGACATATGAGATTATCCTTGATGAGCGAGCCACAATATTCTTGGTAGCGGATCTGCGAAGTGCCTCTACCCACTTGGTGAAATAATCAATGCCACAAGGATGAAGCGATGTCCGTTGGAAGTGGGCAGATTTCTCAATCATGTCAATGCCCATTGCAAAAGGCCAAGGCAGTTAGAACATTGAGTACTGTGTGTACCTTATGCCTCATAATGTGTGACAAGATCGTAAGCGGTGACCCGCTTCCATGGTGGGTTCTCGAAATCGCCCGTGTAAATCTATGGTAACTCTTCATAATATGTTCGGTGTCTTCCATCTACGCAGTAAGCCAAGTCGTGGTTGCGCTTGTATAAGATGTCGTTGTTGAGGAAAATTTGGATGCAAATCTTCTCAAGAACTTCTTATCGTTGTGGATGCCCTGGGATACTCACGAATCTCAAGATACCTCTTCACATCGTAGTACCAAGGTTTCTCTTGTATCAAGCTCATAACAATCTGCTTGGTTAGTGAACTTCTCGATGATGATCAGGGAGCCTCGTTGTCAATCGACCTTGAACATAGGCGACATAGTAGCTGTCATGCCACTGATTCTTTTCTGGTGGAATATTATTGAATGTCATCTCTTGAGTAGGGGATCAAACTCGAGATCATGCTCTCGATCACGGAATAAGATTCGGATGTTTTGTATTCCTGTGTAATCGTGATCACCAAAGGGTCTCCATATACTTGAACTTGATTCTTAAGTCAATAGCGACTTTGATACCCATGATGCAACCGTATTGCCATATTGTTGGTGCGGTTGAAGCATAATCGGCGGTGAAAGGCATATGTCCGCTTTGAAGGGGATGTAATGATGGCGCCAATGCCATTGCCAAGCGCATTTGAGGCTCCATCAAAGAACATGGTCCATCGGGATCCTTGTTCAGGGTCCTTCGTCAGTCGAGTTCTTCTCAATCGTAACTAGTAAAACATCTTCATCGGAAATTGAGCGCATGGCGATAGTCATCTACGACGATGAGCCAAATGATCTACTACACTTCCTTTGATTGCTTTAAAGAAGTGTATTGGATGTCGTATTCGATCAAGATCATTTGCCATCTTGCTATTCTTAGGAGAGCTGGTTTCTCAAATATGTATTTTATCGGATCCATCTTGGAAATCGGCAAGGTAGTGTGAGTCAACATATCTTGTCTGAGTCGGCGACAGCCAATACGCAAGTTTTCTCATTTGTGAGTATCTTGTTTCACGGTCGGTAAACTTTTGCTAAGGTAGTATATTGCATACTCTTTCGACCCGGACTCGTCATGTTAACACACCATTGAGTTCTCTAACTTATTAAGTACATGATAAGAGGTCTTCCTTGATGGCATCAGGATAGGAGGATTTTGTAGGTACTCCTTGATTTTGTCAAAGCGATCGGCAATCGTTGTTCCATTCTACCACTTGATCTTTCTTTAACTGGGATTGGCTCACAAGTAGCGATTAGGTGTGCAATGAATGCGGAAATGTAGTTCAATCGGCCCAGAAAACCTCGAATTCCTTCTCGGTCGAGGAGCTGGCATTTCTTGGATAGCTTTAACCTTGGCGGGGTCGACCTCGATACCTTTTCCACTAACAATAAACCCTAGGAGTTTCGGATCGACTCCAAGGTGCACTTGTTAGGATTGAGTCTTAATCTGCTTCTTCAATCATCAAATAGTTTACGCAAATGATCAAGATGTTCTTCTTGATGAATCATATCATGAAATAAACCACCTCTTCTTTGATGAATCATGTCATGAAATAACGTCACCTGGATTCTTCTGAGTCAGAATGGCATGACCTTATAGAAAAAAGTATTGTTTATTATGAAAGTAGTCTTCTCCATGTCTTTGGGAGCCATTTTGATCGATTGTAGGAGAAACAATCCATGAAGGAAAACCTTATGTTGGCGGTGTTGTCAACGAACATCAATATGAGGAAGCGAAAAATCGTCTTTCGGACTTGCTTTGTTCGGATCTTTGTAATCCACACATTCGAACTTTGCCATCCTTCTTAGGCACAGGCACCACATTAGCAACCCATGTGGATAGGAAATGTGACTAAGAAAGCGTTAAGCGCTTCATGACTTGACTTTGATTTTCTCGACATCTCGGGGCGCATCGTGAACCTTTTGTTTCAGGAGAAAACCTTCTTTTGTTGGCCGGATGTACCACAATATCAATGTCTAAACCCGGCATGTCTTCGTGATAAGCAAAAACCTCAATATAGTCTCGTAGCATGGATCAATCTTTCTTTAACGATGTTCTCAAGACCGCTCTATCTTGATCTCTTTTACATCTTCATCGATACCCAAATTCACAACCTCGACTTGCTCTTAGGTGGCTGTATAACTTCGCTCTTCTTCTGTGTAGCATCGACAAGTTTTCACGGTACTTCACACTCTTCCTCACTTTCGTCTTGACGGTAGATCGGATTATCGAAGTCATATTTAGCAATAGCATAATTTGTTATCAGAGATTCGAGTGATTATGCGATGTATAACATGGGTGTGTGTAAAACACACAGCTTTTGAAGGGGTGATAAAGTAAAGAAAGACAACAATAATTAGCAAAAGTCCAGCGATTTTATTGAATGAAAATATGCAAATGACGGATGATAACCCTCACAAGCGAGCCATGATGCCCGGGCAAGAGCAATTACTCACTCAAAGGAGATTGGTATGGCGTCTTGATCTTCCAATTCTTGAGCCCATTATGCGGAGTTGGAGATCCACTTCTGATGTCAAAGTCGTGTAAGTAAGTCTTCTATAGCATGGATTCCACTACGGTGATGCGGAAAGGAAGTCGGCCAAACGCGTTCGCGTATCATCTTGACCCTTGATGGTGAAGCCTAAACCAGTCTTGTCAAATTTGAAAGGAAGTGTTGTCCCCAAATAGCACTACTTCCTTTTCAAGCTGCGACGAGCATCTTTCGTGAGGCCATCCTAGGAGGAACTTGTGTAACCGGGGAGCGGGAGAGTCAGCAGGCATGACTCGGGGATTGTTTCAAAAGCAGCGGGGGTCTCAAAGAATTCACCTTCCACCTCGAGGTATTGGAATGACGATGGTGACCATATATTCTTCTTCACCACATCGTAACCTTCCCTTCATTGGGTACTTGACTTACGATCACGGTAGAGTAGAACTCACGCCCCATGTATCAGGCGTCAAGTAGGCAAGAGTAGGCTGACAGATTTCCATGACAAAGTAGAGTCAAAAGTGCGGGAACCGACTTTAGAGGCGATGATCTCTCCAATCTTGTTAGTTTAGAACCATCAAAAGCCCTCACAATTATGTCCTTTGGGTTTGAACCAATCCTTCAACATCAAGTCGGTCAGCGGTCTTTGGCGGGATATTCAAAGCGAGAACGGTATCTACCAAAACATGAGACAATGTAATGCCCTTGCATTCAGAGAGATGTGCAAGGCTTTGTTGTGTTCTTTCGGCGAGTCAAATCGGCATCGGAGAAGCCTAGGCGTTGTTGGCGGCCAGGCTAGCAATACAAACTTCAAAGTGGTCGTAGTAGTGTCTTGCGATGCGTGAGCACTCTTGAAACTTCACCAAGGCCTTGGCATGGGCCTCAAGCACAAGCGAGCAAACATGGATATCTTGGGACGGTCCCATTGTTCCACAACATTGTAGTCACTCTTCTTGATAATCTTGAGTTTCCTCCATTTCTTGTTTGGAGGTGTCTTGATAACTTCCTTTGGTATACGGCTAGGATAAGTCCTTGGTTCTTTCCCTCTAGCTTGGGAATGGGTTGAATAATTTGGAATGTGAGTGGAGTCGCGATGTCTTTGGAGGAGAGATATCAGAAGAGAATACCCTTCGGTTATGGTCACCTTACTGTCCGGTGATGTTGTCAATGTCAAGAATGGTAGCTTCAGCTGTAAGATCTTCAATGGTCGGAGGGTCTTGCTTGATGCCATGGTAGTGAACATCGGATCCATAATTCCAAGGAATAGCTTTATCGGAGGAATATGGGCGGTCTTGGAGAAGCAATAATGAGAGGTGCCACTCTAGGCACAGAATCAATGAGAGAAATCCTTATCGTGTTAACATCGGCATAGTCTTACGGAAATCGTCACCCCATCAGGTTGCTTTAACATCTTCAATAGGAATCTTGTAGCTCTCGAGCGTATACTTCACCATGTAATCGAACTTTCCACTTGGCTGCCCAAGGTATCCCATGCGAGCGGTGTAGCTTTATTCACATCTTGATCTTGATTTCTTAGACATATCTTCACACAGGACTCTCCACAGGTGGTTTCGGAATAGTATTTCACGGTTATCCATCATGCCTTGAACCGTCTTCTCAACCAAGCACAACCATCAGTGCGAGATGAGCACCAACGGCAATTCTGGGCATCACGGATTGACACTTCTTGCGATAAATTCTTCTTACGATCATCGGAGGAATGGTCAAGTCATCTATGTTGAAAACATAAGTATCCTCCCAACAATTGGAGCTTTTGTCATGGTTAGGCATAGGCGCGTTGATCACATTCGGTCTCAGCGGGAGGATCAAACTCAATATGCTTCGCTTCAATCATATCTTGAATCTTGTTCTTGAGCCCAACGATTATCGATTAATCGTGCTTACTTGTTGGAGTGGTAAGCACTTAGCATTAGGATTATATCTCGGAGAGAAGTGTTGACAACGTGAGGAGGATCCTTCAAGTAATCGACTCGCTTTCAACATGTGTTGCAAGGCTTGCGACAATGGCATGTTGATCTTCGTAAACTATCTTCGTGGCGCGTTAGCTCACGCGTTGTCTCGTTGAAGTTGTCTTGATGTAGGATTGAGATCCTGGCCTTACAGTTGAGCGGTCGGTCTTGGCTCGGCTTTTCGACCATACACGGCATTAGTTTCTTTCTTACCACAAAGATCTCTTAGCATTTGAAGATGACTCACAGATCTTCCCACTCTTGATACCATCTTCAATCGCTCTCTGTCAATATCATTTCGGTGAATCCGGTGAAGGTTTCAATCAAATGATTGAAGAATGGGCTGTCGGTGTTCCCAAACATATCAACCAATTCCCTATTGGACAAGGGTGGTTGAACTACTGCTGCTAGAGTCTCTCCATTTAGCATACTCCTTGAACTTCTCATCACGACCCATAGACATGCTGCTGTAGTTGCATGCGAGTGGGTGTCAATTAACATTATACTCATGCATGTGAAAGCATCCTTAAGTCACTCCAAGTACGGATACGGTCATTCTCTGGTGATAATACCACTCCAATTGAGTTCGGACAAACTCTCTTGAAAATAATGCATCCACTACATCATCGATGTGGGGTTGATCTTTTGAACATAGGACTTCAAGTGCAACTTCGGACAAGAAATGCCATCATACTTGGCAAAAGTTGGAACTTTGAACTTGGGAGGAATCACCACACTAGGAACAAGACTCAAATCATCAAAATTCAGCCCGGACATCTTCAGGTTTTCCACAGCATTCAGACGGTCTTCAAGTTGCTTGTACTTGTCATCTTGATTAGAGTATTGGTCATGATCATATTGATCTTCCCTCTCTTTCTCAGACTCACGCTGGCTGCCTTCGCCATCACCCTTGACACTCCCCTCATTCTTGACACTTCCTTCAGAGAGTTCGATCCTGCTGACCACTTTAGGACCACCTTTGTAGCGTCTGCCCATGTTGAGAACACCAACAACCTTTTTCTTTCTATTGATGAGTTTCTTCGGATCTTCTGTGCCTTGGACCAAGCTAGTGAACATCTCTTTGGCCGAGCATTCGAGCTGGAGATCTTTGGATTGTTCAGAGCCATTTACGCTCAAATAAATAGCGAGAGAATGAAAACCAATCTTTGTACATGATGCAATGTTATGCTATGATATGCAATGTTTATCACGAATGCAATGCAATGTTTTCAAGGACCTTAGAGATTTAAATTTGTTAAACAAACGAACAAACATTTATTAGTTCTCTTTTTATTATTCTTTTTCTTTTTAAGTACAATAGATAGCTCAAGACAATAAAAGAAAAACATATAAATCCTAAAGCTCTAAGTCTCCATGGTGCTTCCTCTTGGTGTCGAGGTAGGCGTTGATGCTTCGCTCCTCGTGAAGTAGCTTTGTCAACTCTAGCACTTTCTTCTCACTTGCATATTTGAGCTTGAGCAGTATCCCTTTCTTCCTTAAGTTGAATCGGGATCTCTTTAAGTCTTCAAAATCGGTAGGCATATCGGGATGGAGAACGTTATAGGATCGTCACCTATGCAAGTTCCATAATTCTTGGTAGAGCAGTAGCGAATGGCATCATGAGGTTTTGAGCTCGAGCTCGCACCATTTGAGTAAGGTTCCCAAGAAATGGAGTTTTGGTGTCCCAAAGTCTTGGTATCAGTCTTCTTTACCATGCCCAGCGTGTATGAACCTTAAATCGGTAATGATGCGGAGATCGTGGTTGTGAGTCGAACACAATATCTTGGAGAAGCATATCATGAGGACCATCTCTTGAGACAAAACCAAGCGGCGTAGACCTAGAGAAGGTTATAAGTGATACCTCCCTTATACCAAGTAGTGGTACATTAGGGGATTCTCCTGGCAGCTCAATGAATGTGAAGTCCTTTTGAGAGAAAAGACTCCAACGGATATCTGAATGAGAGAGTGACATTAGCCTTTGAGACCACCTCAATCTTTGTTCGTTCTTCATTACTGATTGAGGAAGGTGCGAAATAAACCACCTGGAAAGTAACGGTATGCAACACATGAGAGTTCCTTGTCTCTTAGTAGTACGAGTGTGGAGAATGTATATCTCCAAGTAAAGTAGGAGCGAGATTGTGGGTGAAAACAACTTGATGGCGTTGACATCTATGAATTGATCCGAGTTAGGGAATAGAACCAAACCATAGATTAGCAGGGCCACAATGTCTTCGAATGCATGGAAACTAATAGTTTTGAGGAATTCTCGAGCTTTCTTAATTAGGAACTTAGCAAGTAAACCCTTAACTCCGCTTCTTGTTTCCCAATTAGCTTCAATATCTGAGCGCTTTAGGTGTAGCGCTGATGCGATGTCTTCGTACTTAGGAACCTTTTCTAGACCGGTGAATGGCATTTGGTCAAGAATAGGTATCCCAAGTAACGAGAACTCTTCAAGGTAGGAACCAAGCGATAATGCAGAGAATGTAAAGCAATGGTGTTTTGGATCAAAAAGCGGAATAGGACATGCATCATATCTTCTTCAAAACGGAGATAACAAATCAAGCAGATAACCATGTCTTTTGATGGTAGGCGTGATGGGGAATTTCTTTGGTGAGAAGGTATACCATGAAGTTGATTCGGATAGTCTTTCTAGAAGCCATAATTCCTACAAGCGAGATAAATCCTAGGTCCTTGAAATAGTTAGAAATGATATGCAATGCGATGATGTCATGATGTCATGTTTAGCACACAAACAATTCACACAATGAGCCTAGGTTTAAGGCTTGCAAGAGGTATGGTGATTACCCCACCAAAGTTTGAGTTGGTTCATCTGTCCTATAATAGTAACGGGTTCTAGGAATCTCATATCATTGATCTTTCGTGGCGTTTATTTCAATCGACTACCAAGTGGTCGACCAAAAATATCCCAAAAGTCGATCTTAATGAGCGTAGCATCGGTATCAACCAACCTCGGTCTATACCAAAGCGGTCATCTCACTACCTTCTAATGGCCAAGATGGGTCAATTAAGGTTCTAAAAGTTTAGTTAGTGCTTGATGACACCACGTAGAAGCCAAATACTATCCTCAACTTGGGAATGAAGAGTATCGGGACATCCAAAGTGTCACACTAACGTAGCCATCATGTTGACCGTTTCGATATCGTCTAGCAGTCATGACGATTATTGCTACTTACCTAAAAGAAACTGGATCCGGGTGTAGGATCCCCACAAATATAATACCCAAGCAACCCTTAAGATAAAGCAAGCAAATCAAACGAAGCGGTAAAGTGATCTAAAAATCCTTAAGGTATTCTCTCTTTAGGGTGTCTCCCAGTGTCGCCGATTACATGTCTGGTGAAGCTGACTGCGATTTTGTATCGCAAATGTGCGGATAGCAAGAGTATGCCCGACTTTTCTTTTATCCAATTAAGGAAGGTGAAAAGAACGAGAAAAGACCTTCGTTTGATTAAGAGTAAGGAGAAGGTTATGAAAAGGGAAGGTATTAGCACCCTTTCCATCCGTAGTTATCTACGGGCTCTTAGTTGCTCTTAGATCATTTTAAAATTGTGCTTTACGTGTGTTTGACAAAAATGTTTTGAAAAGGAATTTCGCTTTGACTTTGTAATGATTCATGTAGGAATGTATACAAAGTGTTAAAATGTTTCGTTTTGAAAAGAGTTTGAACTTTGACAAAAGTGTGAGGTGTGAAAGTATTTTGATAGAGCAAGCAACTAAAAGTCTTATTACCTACTCGAGAATTGGTCGTTTCGTGTTATTTACATTCCTTTAGAATAGCTATCCATACCATTAGTTGGTAGGTAACCTATTCGTTGGATGTAAGCGGGACATTCGAAGGGACATCGGATGGTCATAGAAGGCAACTTGTCAGTATCCTAGCACATTCGAAGGACTATCATCATTTTTAGTGGCGACAATCGAGGTCAAGATCATGTATTCGGAGGCGACATCGTGGGTCTTATGATCTTTGTATCGAAGGGACTATGATGATTTGTTTTGAAGCGGTGCTAGAATACCTCGTTCGAGGACATGACCATTTGAATTCATAAGACAGCGAGAGATTACCTAAGGGGTGCATGTGTGAAAAGAGTGTGTTGATTCGGATACATGTTATCTTGAAATTTAAGTGAGCTATGTTCAATTTTATCTTGCCATACACGCCTAATTACTAGCGGTTTATAAGATGCGGAAAGTAAATTGGAAATATAAAGTGCGGAAAGATAAATCCTACGCTATTACATGGCTTTGAGGCGAGATACATAATTGAAAAATGCGGAAATAAAGTCCTAATTAAACTATTACATCCCATAGGCAATTACATAATATGAAAGAAAGCGATAAAAATTGTCCGAAACGATGTAACCTGTGAACAGATGAAAATCGAAATCGAGAAAATTGCATAAGAGAAAATGTTAGTAAAAATAAGAATTTTTTAATGAGAAAAAGTTTTTATGCAAATGGTGACATTAATATGCTAAAATAATTTTTTGGGAATTTTTGGAGTTAATTTGATAATTAAAAATCAATTAAAAGCTATTTAAATGCAAAAATAGAAATTAAATAAAATATGCATGCAAAAATAATAATTTTAATTTTAAAAATTAAATAAACATTTTTATGATGAGTATGCAAAAAATAAATATTTTTGGTATTTTTTAAACGCATGATAAAAATTATGAAAGATAAATTAAATAGTATGAAAATATTAAAAGAAAATAAAATAGGAAAATAAAAAATATGAAGTTTTGTAAAAAAGAAAGGAAAGTTTGGTCTTGCCGAGTTGAACTCAAGACCTCTGGAAATCTTCCACATACCACGCTTAACCACTAGGCCAGCTTGCATTTGGTGTTTGTGAGATTGAAATCAAATGAATATAAGTGATACGTGTCATTGTTTTGACTTGACACGGTCATTCTTGAGATGAGTCACTTACGAATGAACGAATCAAATCGCCCCATCGCGCCACGCCAGCTTCTCACCGGTCAAAGAATGTCAATGACGCTGGAGCACTAGCTCCGGTCGTCTTCTCCGGCGGTCACGATCCCTGAACCTGCAAAATAACGCGAATAAAAAGCAAAGGGATACCCTAACCCCCTAATTCGATGGCTGCGAGTTCGATGGTACCATTAGTTTCGATTGAAAATGCTTGTACAAGCCAGTTCGAAGCTTCACAGTTCTTAAACCCTAAACATGGCAATATGAGATTCTGACGTCAAGCTTTCTAACGATTGCCCAGATCAATCATATGGAGTCTCATGAACACATTAAAATCATTAGAATAGATTAAAACAAGTAGATAATAAAAATGCAATTTCAAGAAAATTTGAATATGTATGAACATGTATGCATCGATTCAGGCTGTTTTGATCATTGGCAATGATGTATACTCACTCTAAATTACCTCAGGAACACGTTTGGATGGCTGGCTTGGGCTGAAAGTGGCTGGAAATTAAAATTCGAATTTTGACAATTTGAGAAAAATTTTGAAAAAATAAGGGTTGTGTATGGGGCTAGGGTTTCGTGTCTTGTCTTGTGCAGCTTGCTTGGTATTTATAGAGTGAATTGAGAGGGAAAAGAGAGTGAAAAAAGATTGGATCTTGATAAAAATCCACTCCTTTTGAAAATATATCTTATTTTCATATTTTATTTTATTTAATTTTGGATTAAATGGTTTTAAATTCAAAAATAAATCAATAAAATAAAATGTGGTCATGGCAAGGCATCAATAGGTCACAAATAATATTATGATCAAGTTTGGATCATAAAATTATAGGTCCATTTGGAAAAAATTGGATTTTGACAAATATCTCCTTTTGTGTAATTGTTCAAAAATGCCCAATTTGTGAATGGTGTATTTTGCTCAATTTTCCACATTTTTTAACGTTCTTGGACTTTTTGGAAAGCTCTAAGAGCCCTCTAACCAACCTCTTTGGTTTCATCTCAATTGGAGTTTCCATGCTCAATAAATCTCCAAAACAAAAAGTTGACTTTTTGTTGACTTTGAAAAGGACCTGTAATGTTTTGACCCATACTTTCCAAATGAAGCATTTTTTGAACATTCTTGTGAGACATGAAGTTGTATAGAATTGAATTTCCTTCGAAACAAGAGGTGGTGGAAAAATTTCTGAGAAAGTATGAAGAAGTTATGCTCAGTCAAAGTTCAGTTGACTTTTCACTAAGAAACCCTAATTTGGAAAGTTTGACTTTTGAGCAAATCTTGAGTTTTCTTGATGAATCATGATCAACCCTTGATAAAATGATGAATGTAACTTCAAAATGAGGATGTTGACCAAAAATCATGAAGTTTGACTGTATGTTGACCACAGTTGACTTTTTGTAATGATTGATTTTCAACCATCGAGCAATTGTCGAAACTTGACTTGTGAAGCACGAAACTTGACATGGAGAATATTTGAAGCATATGAGGAGGCATGATGACCATTGGAGATGTTGGAAGTCCATCGGATCGAGAATTGCCAAACCCTAGTTTGGGTTGATTGTCTAGGAGAGGGTTTGTCTGATCAACCCTTGAGGAATCCTTGAGCATGGATGTATGAAATGTTTTGAGGAATAGGAGGGAAAATTTTGGGGTATGACACCATGCAATCGTTATCTTCCATTCTTCTAACTTCAGAGCCTTCGGAGCATGCATTGAAAGAAAAAGAATAACACTTCGTTCTTTAGAAATTCAAGTCTTTGGAATCTTCAGAACTCCATCTTCATAATCTTCAGCACTCCGTCTTCATAATCTTCATCACTTGGTCTTCAGAACCCTTTGTTGAATCTCGGATCACAAGAATTTCAAGTCTTTGGAATCTTTAGAACATTGTCTTAGAAGCTTCAACACTTGGTCTTGAGAACCCGTTGTCTTGAAACAAAGTCTTTAGCATATGGACTTGATTAGAACATCTATCTTGAGATCTTGAGAACTTGGTTTCAAAGACGAATATCGGAGTCACTACTTTTGATTCTTCTGAATCTTTTCGCTATTGTTCATCAGAACTTGTGTATCCTAGAAGCGGAACGTATTCTCTTCTAATGTCTTGGCAGCACCTTTCATCGAAGCGAGAACCTATTGTGCTTCAATAATAACAAACATTAGAGTATCAAAATTGTTCACACAAATATACTATTTGTTTAACATGTTTCCTACAATGCTCATAATAGATTCAACCTACAAGACCAAAAAGTAATGATTTCCATTGTTGGAAATTGTTTGTGTTACATCGACTGAAATGAAATTTTCCATTGGTTTCAAAGGTTGTGAAAAAGAAGACAAATTTGCATGGGTTATACAGGTTTGTCGTTCAACAGTAAAAGGACCAAGAAAATGTGAGAAGCCAAGTAAAACCCGTGGTAGGGACGAGTCAGATTGAGGTTGACGGGGAAAAATAGTTAAATCGAGCACTGTTATGGAGAAAATTATGGCTTCTTGGAATGTTATCATAAATGCGTCTACCAAAGATTTATATCTTGTGATGTTATACATTTTAGGAAGGTGTGTGACAAATATCGATTTGTTGAAATATATTGAGTACAATATTGGATCGGTGAAGGAAGATTTTTTATGCATGGACAGATCAGGTTATGCATCTTGGAAATACCACAACAAACCGAGTTGAGTCAGCTCATACATGTCAGAAGAATTGGTTGGGAAATAGGAAGGGTGATTTGTGTATGGGTTTGTAATCAGTGAACTAAATAATACTTAATGAACATATTGAAATTAAAATATCATTTGGTCGTAGTATCAAAGTTTTGGAACACGGGTTCAAAGATAACATTCTCTATTCTTAGTTGGTTGGCAATATTTCACGATAAGCTATGAATTTAAATTTTTATGAAGTCAAACAAGCATGTAATTTAGGCTCCAAAACATCTAAGTGTGGTTGCACAATTATGAATACATATGGTCTCCCATGTGTTTGTGTCATATCTAAGAAGGTGAAGAGTGACATCCTGATAAGAATAGATGAGATATGTAGTCATTGGAAGAGGTTCGAGTTGAAGCGATACTACAATGAAGAGGGAAAGTCAAGTATCATAATCTTGAAAGAATGCTAAGCGATACAAGAAATATTCAAGAAAGATGATAACATCATAAAACTCCACATCAAAGAGCAATTGTGGAAAATTGCATTTTCAGAGACCACAGATTTGCAAACCACTGTCTCAACCGGTTAAAACAAAAGGAGCACCAAAGGTCAAACCTACAAGTGAAAATTCTACTATGAGAAATCCATTGTATTTTAAACATGTTGATAAACTTTTCCGGATTCACCGATGCCGAAATCTCAAAAAGCGGTCTTCACATGTTCTTGCATAAGAAAACCTCCAACTCCACCGCCTCCACCTCCTACACTTCCACCAGAATACCATTCATTGAAGAGATGCTAGTTTTATGCACAATCACATTGATCGGATCGTAAATGTTGGTGGTGACGGTAAATGTGGTTTCGAGCTATTTACGCTTTACTAGGTAAAGGGAAGAGGACCACACACTTTTCGTCAATTTCTTATCCAAGTTGATGAGCCTTATAGATTTGTACACACAATTTTAGGAGTGTGAATAAGTATGAAGAAATTAGAAATGCTCTTATACCATCCATGGAAGCATTTGCACGGGAACAAATGGATGGATGCATTTTCGAGATGGGTTATCTCATTGTAAGTGTTTATGATAGGGTGTGTATTAATATTACAAGATAAGGTTTCTCGAAGCGTTTTCCATTGCGCTTGCTCCAACATCTAATCTAACTAATCGTATCATTTTTGTTGGGTGGGTTTCAAATCCTCGACATTTGTTCAAGTGTATTTGAAACCGGGATGCCCTTCCGACTACATCACTAGAGTGGGCGGTACATTTTACAAATTAATTTGAGACTTGGCGGAGCATTTTATTGAAAGTATGAAAGAATGGACCAATTTGAACAACAATGAAATTGCAAAAAACAAGGAAAAGTCAAGGGGTGTACCACCTATGGATTTGTCAGGAGACAATTACTTCAGATGTTTTAAGTAGTTAAATATGACTTTAATGTATATGTATTTTTTATTAATAAATTATGCGTGGAATATTCCCATTTTGGCTATATAAGCAATTAGAATATTTTGATTATAACTATTATGTCTATTTTATCTCCGTTTCTGATTTTTTAGTATGAGCAACTTTTCTAGATATGCACTTCCGGTTTTTACTTTAAGGTGAAACTGGACATGTATATCTAGTTTTCATTCTGTCATGAGATAGGGTGTGTGTGGTCCATAACGTCCTCAAGCCACTATTTAAGAAATCATCTCTCATGTTATATCATGTGTAGCCATTAAAATAAAATATGAATATCATTTGGCATGCTGGAAAGATTCACTTCGTTACTGGAGATCTACCATCAAGGGAATTCAAGACCAACAAGTACGAACCACTTTAAGATCATCACTACACAATACAGGGTCTTTTACCATTTGGCGAAAATCATAAATTTTTTAAGATTGTGTATCGCTCTCCATCCATTAATAAATACCGAAAGCTTGAGTTCATCAACAAAGAGATAAACACAAGCATTGATTTCTGAGCTATATGGAAACCTTATCCGTTACGAAGAAAATTTACGTCAAGCTTGATATGATGATTACAAGAGCGGTCAATGACATTTTGAAGTTGTTGCAACGTCCACCAGGATGTTGAAGTGTAATGTTTCTCATATGTTTAAATCTCTTATGTATTGTATTGCTGTTAGCTGGCAATTTCGAACAGAGAATAATTGGAATATCAAAATAATATTTTGAATAAGCATAGAAAAGAAGGTAAATATCAATGATGAATATTGGTGAAAATATAGAACCCTTGTTCTAAAAAAGCTTTCGATTTCGATGTGAGATGATGGATTTCGATTTGAGATTTTAATGTTTAAAATAAAAGCTCCTTTGGACGAAGGTGTCGATGTTGGAAGCGGTCCAGCGGAAGATTAATTGAATTGAAGAAGATTGACACAATTGAATTTCAAAATGATACTGAGTTCGAATTTCAAATAAAGGCCATTCTTAGAAGGCAGCGTGGAAGTCGATAAACAAAGGAAGCACGCATGCTTGAGCGTGGCGTGATTTTAGAGTAGGACCGTTAGGGTCAAAACACTATAAATAGGTGTTTTCATGTTAGATTTGAGGTGTTCATTTCGTGTACTAAAAATATCAAACACTCAAAATACCGTGGCGAAGGAAGCGAGTTAAGAAGACAAAATGTACGTATTGAACATCATGATCCTTTACAATTTAAATACAAGTCTTTTTATATTTCTTTCACTTTTACAGCATTTTTGCCTTTAAATCTTTCGATTCCTTTCCCTATTATTGTTTTACTTGCCTTTAAACACCTTTATTTTCTCAGAAACTCCACTTTTACTTTGTCTTTTATTCATACGCCTTATCTTTCTAGATACTTTTATACTTTCAGAAATTATTTACTTTTACGTTTCAAGTGTCAAGATTTAAGTTTCTTCCTTTACACATTTTATCAGTACATTTACATAGACAATCTTAGAGAAACCACTTAAGAATCTTATATTCTACAATATAAAGTTTATGAAAATAATGGGTTTGAACATGGAAATCAGTTATGACACATGTGTCCTAGGATCAATCTAGTCGATCCTGCAAGTAACCAATAATAATCAGTAAATTGGAAGACTAGCGGTTGTTTACTAGAAATCACTGTAAAAAAATTGGCACGCCTAGTGGGACCATGTCATAACAAATTTTTTTATCAAATCTGTTAGAAAATTATAAAATTTTCTGAGTTTGGAGTGCGTTTTGGTATATGAACCTTCGAAGTGGCAAGATAAAAAACAATAATCCACATATACCCAGAAAACAACGTACCAAAATAATGGTTAACACAACTAACCAAGATAGGGGACAAAATCCCCCATAGGGGGCTGCAACAATCGTTTCAAGTTCGATTGATGCCTCCAATACCATCCCTGTTGGCAGTTCGAATACGGTCCCAATAAGTACATTAGAAATACCATCTAACGTGTCATCAATGCAAACTATACCACACGTAGGGAGTCAACTGTATTTAACCCCCACTAGGCCTCTAGGTTTCGAACCTTTGAGGCCAGAAACCTCATATGGAATACCAACCGTTTATGGCGGATTACATAATGCATCCACTAGTCCCGGTCAAGGATCTGGTTCAGGAATGAACCATTTGGGTATGAATTCTCGAGCCTAGGAAACTTTTCCTAGTTGCCTACCCTTACAGCGAATTGTCGGTGGCGCTTAGGCAATAGATGGATAATCGCAATCATGATATGGTAGGAATCCTAGCCCGTGAATTGAATGCTATTTTTGGTCCTCTTATCAAAATATAAATCGGACTAACCAAGAAAATGCAGCCCGGATGGCAAGAATAGCAGTTTCTTTGGTGCCCTGATCTTTGTAAGGCGTGGGCAAAACCGGTGATAATTCGAAATGAAGAACCCACAATCGAGCAGTTAGGCCCCTATGAGAGTGGTCGAAGAGAGAAATGTAGGGGCAAGATTAAGGCAATAGGAAGTTCAAGAAATTCAAGATGAACAACCTAGACCAATAGTGATGGTAAATAGGGACCAAAATGTAGATGAAATTGTTCACAGGGCTAGAAATGACAATTTAGTGGAAAAATAACCTAACTACCATGATCGAAAGAATAATGGCCTAGAATGGCCTAAATTCAGGATTTAGGGGGCCAAATTACACATCCCCTATTGTAGATTATGTTCTGCAAACAGAATTGCCTAGGGGTTTTAAAGTCCCTAAATTCACAAAATTTGCTGGAGATACGAGTGAATCGACAGTAGAACATATAGCAAGATATCTAACCGAAGCAGGATATATATCAAATAATGAAAATCTTCACGATAAATTACTTCCCAAGTTCTCTAACCAAGCGCTTTTACTTGGTTCACCACTCTACCCCGGATCTTTGGACACATGGCCTTATTTAGAGAGGCTTTTCCATGAACAATTTTACATGGGTCAATCTAAAATTAGTCTGAAAGAATTAGCAAGCATTAAGAGAAAATTCACGGAACCAATAGATGATTATT
The DNA here is from genome assembly GCA_021764765.1 of Vicia sativa. Lineage (NCBI taxonomy): Eukaryota > Viridiplantae > Streptophyta > Magnoliopsida > Fabales > Fabaceae > Vicia > Vicia sativa. Next base: position 44,410,411 of record CM038796.1, on the reverse strand, counting down.
TGAATAGGTTTCGATTGTTAAAATCTAGATGTTTCACAGTAGTTCCTGAACACGAATTGGTCGAAATGGCTGCTGGGGGTCTAGATTATTCCATTCGAAAGAAATTGGATACACAGTATCTTAGAGATATGGCCCAATTAGCATATAGAGTTCGACAGGTCGAAAGATTGAAGGCTGAAAAGGCTAGGGCTAGTAAAAATCATAAGAAAGAAAGAATAGCCTACATAGGCGAAGGAGAACATAGATGATTCTCAAGATCCCTATGATTTCGACCAGTTCGAAATTGATCTTGCTGAATTGAAAGAAGCACCCCCTTATGCTTGCAAAGTTCTGCTTCCTTCTAGTGGAAAGGAACCTGTCAAAAGTGAGAGGAACGACAAATTCCCTAAGAAAATATATACTTTCGATAACTAAATGTGATGAAATATTTGATTTGCTTGTTAAAGATGGCCATTAATAGTCCTCCTAACCTCGAATTCCTCCATTGGAACAAAGGAAGAAGAGGGGCTTTTGTAAATATCATAACTTTTTAGGCCATAAAACCTCACAATGTTTTCTTTTCAGGGATTTGATACAAAATGCAATCTAAGATGGCAGGCTAAAGTTCTCAAACAAGGGGAAGAATCCGATAAAAGTTGATACAGATCCGTTACTGATGGTAGAGACCAACTATCTTTGAACCCACGGACATCAATGTAGTGGAAGTTGCTGAGAGCAAGGTTCAATCGAAAGTGGAATTCGAAAAGGATGGGGACTTCGTCTTGGTTAAAATCAAAAGTGAGGTTACTGATTGCCTCCCAAAAGTGCTCAAAGCGAAGCTACTAAGGGAAGCAATGCATGCGATGGCAGTCTTTGTGACAAAAGTTTGGCCAGGAGCTCTTGAGGGTCTCAGGTTGAAGTTCGAAGAAGTCAAAATTTCGGATGGTCAAATGCTGGGAGTGAATATGGTGGATTTGAGAGCATTGGCGAGATGGAAGAAGTGGAGCGTTGCTTGGAGAAAGAGAGAGCAAAGAAGGGAAAACTTACCTAGAAAGGATGCGAGTCTGCGCGAATACCTCTTTCACTGCCACAAGAAAAACCAGGATAAGTTGTTGTGCCCAAGGTGCAGCATCATCTACAACTCCAGAATTGTTGTTGAGTTCGAAAGGGCCCAGCGCGAACGAACAGGGGCCAACTGGAGGCAAGACAACCAATTGTACAGAGTTTATCCCAAGGCTGATGAGAGTCTACTCGAATTCTTGGTTCGCTGCCACAAGATTGGAACGGAGTGTTTAATCTGTCCCAGGTGTGCAGCGGTGTATGATAGAGAAATGGCTGAAGCGTTCGAGAGAGTCCCATTCGCATCAGGCTGGGGGTACCAAGGTGGAATGCCTTCGAATCATGCTAACACTGGCAGAACTGTGCTAAGAAGACCAGACAGCCCTTATCCCAGGGGAGCAAAGAGGGTTTCTTTCAAACTACCTGCAGAAATCCCCACTGACAGATGGCTACAGGTGAAGGCTGATAAGGGAAAAGGGAAATGGCGAAGCTACGACCAGGGTGGAAGGACCGCGATGGCCTACAGGAAACAATTCAATTCGAACAGGAGGGAGGAAATCAGATTGGAGAATTATAAAGGCAAAAACCCAATGTCCCGCTCTCAATGGCGCAGACACCAGCGAAACAAGAAAGCTGAAAGGGATTCGAAGCCTATGGAGATTGGAGAGTCTAGTACCAACAACCCAACATCATAGCAAGCGGGGCAAACCCCGGTGTCCGGGAAGTTATTTTCACCAAAGAAGGACCTTTGAAGATAAGACACGGAAGAAAGATGCAAGCGAAGAGGACGATGACGAGATGACTTGAATCGGAGAATCCTTCTTTAATGCAAACTGTAACGTAGTTTCAGTGCTGCCTTGTGAGTACAATCGGGATCTGAAGTTTATCTTTGGGAAGAGAGCCGATGAGGGCGAAATGGCGGAACCACGAGCCAATGTGTTATTCGTGATGAAAATGGAGAGGTCGAAGAGCAAAATGCGTTCTTCGAAAAGCCAGACGAAGGAATGAAAAATCACCTAAAGCCTTTATTTATCAGGGCCAAGGTAGAACAACATGGGGTGAACAAAGTTCTAGTTGATGGTGGGGCTGCTATTAATTTGATGCCCAGAAAAAGGATAGACATGCAGGATTCTGATGTCAGACCCCACAACATGGTGCTTTCAAATTATGAAGGGAAGGTTGGTAAGACTTTGGGAGTAATACAGGTTAACCTAACAGTTGGTTCCCTTACAAGACCAACAATTTTCATGGTCATAGCTGCGAAGGCCAACTACAATTTGTTACTTGGCAGGGAATGGATACATGGAATTGGAGCAGTGCCTTCTTCGATGCATCAAAGATTGGTTTTATGGAGAGACGATGGAATCGTCGAAAATATAGAAGTAGACCAAAGTTATTATATGACAGAGATCAACAATGTGGATAAAAGGAACTTCGATCGAAACATGGCCAACATTGGGCCATACCACCCACCTGAGGAATATTTCGAGCCAAATGAGAACACTTATTATTCTTTGACCCTTCGTCCCAATGGGTATCAATGGGATATGGAACTGATGTGGGATGGGCAGGAAGTTGAGGAAGATGGAGAAACTTTGTGATCAGTTGGTTTTGGGAGCGAAGGTTGTTATGGTGAATTAAGTTACTATCGAAGATTTCGGCTATGGTAGGAACAAAGCGAAGAGCGACTCTCGAAGCCGAAATACAGAACATGGCTGTCGAAGCCATAGATAAAAATGAAAAAAAAAAAAAAACAAAAAAGAAATAGCAAGTCCCGAGGGAAACTATTCACCCCTACCCCATGATGGACAAACTTCAGCACTAATGGATCAACGACTAGATGCTATCTATGATCAAGAGCCCCTGGGGTTCGAAAAGGATCTAGAATCAACAAATGCTAAAATGCTGGCACAAGACCCATTAGAGGAGGTTGATATTGGGGATGGAGACGAAAAAAGAGTTACGTACATTAGTACGAAACTCAGTCCCAGTTTAAAAAGCAAGGTAATCGAAGTGCTCAAACAAAACAGAGATTGCTTCGCCTGGGACTACGACGAAATGCCTAGTTTAAAAAGGGGCCCCGGTGGAACATAGGCTTCCAATCAAGGATGGCAAGAAGCCCATCAAACAGATGCCTAGGCGATTCACACCAGCAATCCTTTCAAAGATTAAGGCAGAGGTAGAACGACTACTTCGATGCAAGTTTATCAGGACCACAAGGTACGTCGAATGACTTGCTAATATTGTACCTATTATTAAGAAAAATGGTTCTTTACGAATTTGCATAGATTTTAGGGATTTAAATACTGCAACCCCAAAAGATGAATATTCCATGCCCATAGCAGAGATGTTGATTGATTCTCCTGCGGGTTTCGAATACCTGAGTATGTTAGATGGATACTCTGGGTATAACCAAATCTTCATTGCTGAAGATGATGTTCCCAAAACTGCGTTTCGATGTCCAGGTGCCTTAGGCACTTATGAGTGGGTAGTTATGCCTTTTGGACTCAAAAATGCTGGGGCAACATATCAAAGGGCAATGAACACTATTTTCATGATTTCATTGAATCATTTATGCAGATTTATATAGATGACATAGTAGTCAAATCTGTTTCTGATGAGGATCATTTAAACCACCTTGGCCAATCATTCGAAAGAATGAGAAAACATGGCTTGAAAATGAATCCTCTTAAATGTGCTTTCTTTGTGCAGGCTGGGGATTTTCTAGGCTTTGCGGTCCACAAGAAGGGGATCGAAATTAACTTGAATAAAATGAAGGCCATTATGGAGACCAAACCTCCATCAACAAAGAAAGAGTTGCAATCTCTATTAGGTAAAATCAACTTTTTAAGGAGATTCATATCCAATTTGAGTGGGCGAATTCAGGCTTTCTCTCCACTGCTTCGTATAAATCAAGGGAACTTCGAATGGACGCCACAGCATCAAGAGGCATTCGAGAAAATCAAGGCCTATTTGACGCATCCTCCTATACTTGCACCCCCTTCTAAAGATAAGCCAATGAGACTGTATATCTCTGCCTCCAATGTAACTATAGGTAGTATGCTGGCCCAAGAAAACGATGATGGCGTCGAAAGAGCCATCTACTATATAGGGGTTTTAAATAAAGCGAGAGACTAGATATAGTAGTATAGAAAAACTATGTCTTTAACTGTATTTCTCTTGTACAAAACTTAAATATTATATTAAACCAGTTGATGTTTACATTTCATCTCACTTTGATGTTATTAAACACATGCTTTTGAAACCAATCATGCACTGCGAGATTGGGAAATGAACCTTAGCACTCAGAGTATAATTTGGCCTTCAAGCCTTTAAAGGCTATGAAAGGGCAAGTTGTTTCAAATTTCATAGTGGATCACTCTGTGAGTGAAGCCTTCGCATTAGATTATGTTGAGATCCAGCCATGGAAATTATCCTTTGATGGATCAACACATAAAAACGGAAGTGGGGTTGGAGTACTTATAATTTCTCCTGAAGGAATTCCAACAAAATTCAAGTACAAGTTAGAAGGGCCTCTTTGTTCAAACAATGAAGCTGAGTATGAAGCGTTGATTGCTGGACTTGAAGCTTTGTTGGAATTGGGGGCAACCAGAGTCGAAATTAGAGGAGACTCAGAGTTGGTCATTAAACAAATAACCAAAGAATACAAATGTATCAAAGAAAATTTGATCATGTATTTTGTTATTGCTAATAGATTACTCAAGAAATTTGAATATGTGGATATAAAACATATTCCCAGAATTGATAATCAGGAAGAAAATGACTTGGCTCAAATAGCCTCAGGATACAAGACATCCAAAGAAAAACTCCAATACCTCATAGAGACAAGAGGTAGAATAATGGCTACTAAATTATCACCATTAGACTTAGAAAATTTGAAACTTGGCTATGCAAGTCGGAAAAGAATTCAAGTAAGTTTAGATGCTTTGTCGGATCTGATTGGCGAAGTCCTATAATAAATTACTTGAAAGAACCTTGATAAATCTGAAAAAAAGATCAAATCGAGCATTGTCATTATGTGCTAATAGGAAATGAGCTGTTTAAAAAGACCAGTAATTTTACTCAAGTGTTTAGGAGAAACAAAAGCATATTTAGCTTTGTCCAGTGTGCACAGCGGGGCATGTGAGGCACATCAAGCAGGCCACAAAATAAAATGGTTGTTGTTTCGATATGGAATGTATTGGCCCACCATGCTCAAAGATTGCATAGAATTCGCTAAAGGATGCGAAGAATGCCAAATTCATGCAGGTATCCAATATGCTCCTGCAAGCGAATTACACTCAATTGTTAAGCCTTGGCCTTTTAGAGGATGGGCATTAGATCTAATTGGTGAAATTCGACCAGCATCTTCCAAAGGACAGAGATATATCCTCGTGGGTATAGATTATTTCACAAAATGGGTCGAAGCAATTCCTCTAGTGAATGTTGATCAAGAAGCTATTATGGAATTTATTTAGACGCAGATAATTCTGAGTTCGAATACCGAGAAAGTATCTATGATCGAGGTTCGATCTTCACAGGCGAAAAATGCAAGAGTTTTCACAAGAAATGGGATTTAAGTTACTCATGTCAACGCCTTATTATTCCCAAGCAAATGGCCAAGTGGAGGCAGCCAAAAAAGTCATAATAGGTTTGATAAAGAAACATGTGAGGCAAAGCAAAGAATTGGCATAAAACTCTTGACACGGCTCTATGAGAATGTCGAACATGTCCTAAAGAAGCAACAAATACTACTCCGTTTCGACTTACATTTGGACACGACGCAGTATTACCAGTCGAAATACATCTACAGTCAGTCAGAATTCAAAGAAAAAATGAAATACCAATTGACCAATATTGGGAAATGATGATGAACGAATTAGTGGACGTAGATGAGGATATGTTACATGCTTTAGAAGTTATGAGAAGACAGAAAGAAAGAGTAGCCAGGGCATACAACAAAAGAGTTTAAAAATAAGTTATTCTCAACTAATGATCTGGTATGGAAAGTTATTTTACCTATGGATAAAAAGAATAGATTCTTAGGTAAATGGTCACCCCATTGGGAGGGACCCTTTCGTGTTTTGAAAACACTTTTGAATAATGCTTATGAAATAGAGGAATTAGCAGAAGATAGACGAATCTTAAAGATAAATGGAAAATGCTTAAAAAGGTATAAACCATGCTTGCAAGAGGTTCGAATTACTGCAGGATAATTAAAGTAGGATAAATAATAAAGCCAAAATGGTGTTACATAAGCGCCAAAATGGTTGTGTTCGAATTACAAAAGTACATAGTAAGAATCCTTAACAATAAAAAGAGGTGAAAGGGGCGTCTCGTTTTAGCTTGGCAAATTTGCTCTTGCATAAGTTGATCTTACATTGGGTAGCAGTTCTAATGCTTTCGAGCCCCTTGATCTCTTTGTCTATTCCTTCAGCCACCTCCATCTCTTGAAGACTTTGTGTGACAAGATCTTCAAGCTCTCTGTCATCAGCGGACTTCAGGGCTGCCTGCTCATTTTTAGCACCCTCCATTTTCTTCTTGAGTTCTTCAATCTAGGATTCCCAAACAAGGCCGTCGAGCCAAAACATCATGCTTATCTTTGGCCTGGGTTTTAGCAAGCTCCAAAGCTTCTGCTTCCTCAGTAAGTTTCGAAGTCTGATCATAAGCTTTAGACAAAGCTTCATGTTTGGTGCGAATCTTAGCTTCAACATCATGCGCCCTAATATATGCACTGCTAACCTCATCAAGCAAGATTTGCAGATCATATATGGTTTCACCCACTTCAGATGGACATATACTGAGATCTATCTGAGACAGCAACTTCTTCATCGAAAAATAGGCTCCAGTATCATCTTTTAGAATAGTAAAAAGGTCAGCCTCAAGGATAGTTTCGTTGACTTCCTGAAGAATTTGGTCAAGAGAAGTAAGAGGGGTTTTTTCCTTCGTTTGGCTCGAATCCTCAGATTGATTTCTGCTTGAAGAAGAAGAATCCCGTTGAGCTAGCATTAACTTGATATATTTCTGGGGATTGCTTCTTTTCACTTCTTCTTTCTGTTCCTCGGACAAAATTGGAGGATCTGGTTGTTTAGTGAAAATAGTTCCAGCAGGAACAAGAACCTCCACCTCTTCTTGCATCACCTCATCTTCATCACCATCTGCGAAGTAATGACTCACGATATGTGCTTCGCTTTCCTCTTGATTAGTCGGCAAAATGCACCTTTACGGGAGAAGAATCACTTGGGAATGTCGATGATGGGAGTTTTGAACTTTGTGTCGACTGCGCCGGTGCGGGGCCTCTGTCGGAGGAGGCAGTGGCTTGTTGTTCTAAAGCTTCGACCAATGAAGGCGAAGTTGCTTGTTGATCAAGGCTTTAATGGTCGCATGCAAGAGTAGCGGCAGTGGATAAGCCTTTGTTTAAAACAACTTCATTGAAACCTTACGGTTGAAGAGAGGCTGCAGGTTTTTGGATGGTGGGAGGATCAGCAGGAACAAAGGGAACACTCTGCGCAGAAACAAAGGATTAGCATAAAGAATGGCACATGATTTATCTAGAAAAGCATTAAGGGAGATTTACCTTTTGATCATCAGAAGTTGCATTGCTACCAATGCGTTACGAATTACGTTCTTAAGAGAGACTTGAAGGTCCTTTATTTGGTTGTGGGGCAGTCCATTCACATCGCTCTTGGAAGGATTGGAAGATTGAGAACCTTCGCCAGATTTGTTGGTTTTCTTCTTCTTTTTTCGTTTGAGGGGGGAGACGTTTTCATCCTTTTTTGATTCGTTTTCGGAATGGGCACCATCACGTCTTCATTTCTTAGGAGACTTGGGAGGTAGTCCACTCGCCTGGAGAAATGGATAGAATACTAAGTCAATTCGAAGAGTAATTTCGATAATAAGAAGAGAGAGATGAGTGGTACCTTTTCTTTTTCTTTTAGGAGAATCACCTTCTTCAAGAGGAGGATTTTCAATGGTGGTTATAGGCGCCTTCGGAGTGGAAGTTGAGCCTGCCTTGGGCACGACTTTGTCCTTCTTCAGAGATTTTAGATCAACGGTGAAAAATTTGAAACAATTAAGTTTAAAACGAGTTTAGAAAGAATAAGGGAACTTGAATTTCTTCGAGTTCCTTTCGCCATGGCTTCGAGGCGTGATAGACATGGTGACAAGTCATAGCGAAGGTGCCCAAATTGTCTAAATCATGTTTAGCCCATGTTACCCTTTAGGCGGGTTTTGGCATCATTTTCATAGCTCGAAGAATGTCCTACAAACCAACCACTAGGGATATGGTGGAAAAAGGCCAAAGCAGGTTAAAGTAGGTAAGTTTGGAAATTTTGTGGTGATGTTTAAAAGCCCAACAATACCTATCTTGAGTTTTACATAAGGAGAAATCGAATCTTTGAAGTTGTTTTCAAATTTTTCTTTCAAAGTTCTTGCTGCGTCTGTCATACCCCAAAATTTTCCCTCCTACTTCTCAAGGCATTTCATACATCCATACTCAAGGTTTCCTCAAGGGTTGATCAGACAAACCCTCTCCTAGGCAATCAACCCAAACTAGGGTTTGGCTATCCCGAGATCAGATGGACTTCCAACATCTCCATGGTCATCATGCCTCCTCATACACTTCAAAGATTCTCCATGTCAAGTTTCAAGCCTCACAAGTCAAGTTTCCTCAGATAATTGCTCAGATGGTTGAAAATCAGTTGTATTGGACAAAAGTCAAGCTGTGGTCAACATACAATCAAACTTCATGATTTTGGTCAACATCCTCATTTGAAGTCACATTCATCATTTGATCAAGGGTTGATCATGATTCATCAAGAAAACTCAAGATTTGCTCAAAAGTCAAACTTTCCAAATTAGGGTTTTTAGTGAAAAGTCAACGAACTTTGGTGAGCATAACTTCTTAATTTCTCAAAAATTTCCACCACCTCTCATTTTGAAGGAAATTCAATTCTCTACAACTTCATGTCTCACAAGAATGTTCAAAAATGCTTCATTTGGAAGGTATGGATCAAAACATTATAGGTCCTTTTCAAAGTCAACAAAAGTCAACTTTTGTTTTGAAGATTTATTGAGCATGAAACTCAATTGAGATGAAACCAAAGAGGTTGTTTAGAGGACACTTAGATATTTCTAAAAGTCCAAGAACACTCAAAATGTGGAAAATTGAGCAAAATACATTGTACAAGTTGGGCATTTTGAACAATTGCACAAAAGGAGATATTTGTCAAAATCAATTTTTCCAAATGGGCCTATAATTTTATGATCCAAACTTGATCATAATATTATTTGTGACCTATTGATGCCTTGCCATGACCACTTTCTATTTTATTTATTTATTTTGGATTTAAAACCATTTAATTCAAAATTAAATTATATAAAATATGAAAACAAGATATATTTTCAAAAGGGTGGATTTTATCAAACTTGAGGTCCAAGATAGCCCACAATACTTGTCAATTTCGTGCTAGCTTGCATATGGAAGAAAATCAAATTTTCTCCAAAATTTGATTTTATTTGAAAGGAATTTATTTCATTCAATACCCAATATTTTCCTTCTTTTTGCTCGACATTACACTCTATAAATACCTAGTACATTGCCAAGAACAAGGGGCGAAACCCTAGCCCACAACAACCTCACTTTGCTCAAAATTTTCACAAAGTTGTAATGAATTTCAAATTCGGTCAGTTTCAAGGCAAGCCAACCATCCAAACGTGTTCCTGAGGTTCCCAGGGTTAAAAACCATCCCTTACACGAAGCCAAGTCATCCTGAATCGTGCCCTATACCTTGCTCCGATTTGGTATTTTTCTCAATGTTTGTTTTTTCGATTCATGCGTTTTAAGCATTTTGTTTGCATATTTGAACTCATGACATCCATTAGAATGCATTTGAATCATTACGTGTAGCTTGCACGTCCAAATTCATATTGCCATTGTTAGGGTTCAAAAACTAGAAAGCTTCGAGCCGGCTTATCCAGGCGTTTTCAGGGCAAACAAATGCCACCATCGTGATCATGACCCTCGATTTGGGGTAGGGTCCCTCTTGCCTCTTTATTTTGTGTATTTTTCAGGTTTGATGTTTGAAGCTGCCGGAGAAGACGACCGGAGCTAGGGCTCCGGCGTCGTGGACTTTGTTGACCAGTGGCGAGCATGCGTGGCGTTTCTGTGCAATCCGATTCGTCCATCCATTCAACCTGGGGTCCACACGGCTGACTGGGTTTGAAACATATCCATGACACGTTTTCCTTTTTTAAACCATTGTTTGTATTTTCCAGACACCAAATGCACAATGGCCTAGTGGTTAAGGCGTTGGCATGGGAAGATGCTCTCCAAGGTCTCCAGTTCGATCCCTGGCAAGACCAATTCTTTTTCTCTTTTGCAAACTAACTTATATTTTTCATATTTTCTTATTTTTATTTAATATTTTCCATGCATTTTATTTTATCTTCTAATATTTTTATCATGCATTTAAAAAATACCAAAAATATTTATTTTTTGCATAATCATCAGAAAAATGTTTATTTAATTTTTAATATAAAAATTATTATTTTTGCATGCATATTTAATTTAATTGATAATTAATCATTTAAATAGCTTTTAATTGTTTTTAAATTATCAAATTAACTCCAAAAATTACCAAAAAATTATTTTATCATATTAATGTCATTACTAACATAAAAACTTTTTCTCATTCAAAAATATTTATTTTTACTAACATTTTCCGCTTATGCAATTTTCTTCCGTTTTCCGATTTTGCATCTGTTCACAGGTTATACCGTTTGGACGATTTTATTGCTTTTCTTTTCAATTATTTGCTTATGGGATGTAATAGTTTAATTAGGACTTTTATTTTCCGCTTTCAATTATGTATCGCCCCAAGCCATGTAATAGCGTAGGATTTATCTTTCCGCACTTTACATTTCATAATTTACTTTCGCACCCTATGCTGCTAGTAATTAGGCGTGTATGGAAATTGGACCTAGATCACTCATAATTCCAAGATAAAATATACGAATTGACACTCTTTTCACACATGCACCCCTTAGGGTAATTCTCTCGTTGCCTTCTGAATTCAAATGGTCAGTCCCTCGAGCGTAGAGGTATTCTAGCACCGTTGCCTTCAAAACAAATCATCATGGTCCCTTGATACAAAGATCATAGACCCACGATGTAGCCTCGAATACATGATCTTGACCCTCGATTGTTGCCTCTACGAAAATGATGATAGTCCCCGAATGTGCTAGGATACTTCCTACAAGTTGCTTTCTATGACCATCCGATGTCCCTTCAATGTCCGCTTACATCCAGAATGGGTTACCTACCAACTAATGGTATGGATAGCGCTATTCTAAAGGACGTAAAATAACATGAAAGCGACCAATTACGAGTAGGTAATAAGACTTTTAGTTGCTTGCTCTATCAAAATACTTTTACACCTCACTTTTGTCAAAGTTCAAACTCTTTTCAAAGCAAACATTTCCAAACACTTTGTATACATTCCTACATGAATCATTACAAAGTCAAGCGAAATGCCTTTTCAAAACATTTTTCAAACACACAAAAATACAATTTTAAAGTGATCTAAGAGAACTAGAGCCCGTAGATAACTACGGATGGAAAAGGGTGCTAATACCTTCCCTTTTCATAACCTTCTCCTAACTTCGAATCTAACGAAGGTCTTTTTACGTACTTTTACCTTCCCTTAATTGGATAAAAGAAAAGTCGGTGGCGACTCTTGCTATCCGCACATTTGCGATACAAAAATCTCAAAGTCAGTTCACGTATTCTGAGCTGGCGACTCTGTGAGGATACACCCTAAGAGAGAATACCTTAGGGTTTCTAGATCACCTTTATTGCTTCTTTGACTTGCTTGCTTTATCTTTAAGGGTTGCTTGGGTATTATATTTGTGGGATCCTACACCGGATCCGGGTTTCCTTTTAGGTAAGTAGCAATAAATCGTCGCGGTTAGGCGTATATCGAAGCGGGCAACATGATGGCTACGTTAGTGTGACACTTTGGATGTCCTGATACTCTTCATTTCCAAGTTGAGGATAGTATTTGGCTTCTGCGTGGTGTCATCAAGCACTAACTAAACTTTTAGAACCTTAATTGACCCATCTTGGCCATTAGAAGTAGTGAGATGGCGGCTTTGAATAGAACTAAGGTTGGTTGATACTCGATGCTACGCTCATTAAGATCAGACTTTTGGGATATTTTCGGTCGACCACTTGGTAGTCGTATTGAAATAAACGCCTACGAGAAAGATCAATGATATGAGATTCCTAGAACCCGATTACTATTATAGGACAGGATGAACCAACTCAAACTTTTGGTGGGGTAATCACCTATACCTCATGCAAGCCTTAAACCTAGGCTCATTGTGAATTGTTTGTGTGTGCTAAACATGACATCATGACATCATGACATCATCGCATGCATATCATTTCTAACTATTTCAAGGACCTAGGGATTTATCTTTGCTCTGTTTTGTAGGTATAACTTCTAGAAAGACTATCGAATCAACTTCATGGGTATACCTTCTCAGCTCAAAGAATTGGTTTGAAATTCCCGATCATGCTCGAGTTCATCAAAGACATGGTTATCTACTTGACTTGGTTATCTCGGTTTGAAGAAGATATGATGCATGTCTATTCAGTTCTTTGATCCAAAACACCATTGCTTTACATTCCCAGATTATCGGTTGGTTCCTACCTTGGAAGAGTTCTCTAAGCTACTTGGGATACCTATTCTTGACCAAATGCCATTCACCGGTTTAGAAAAGGTTCCTAGATGCGAAGACATCGCATCCACCTTACATCTTAAGCGCTCGGACATTGAAGCCAATTGGGAAACAAAGTGGAGTTAAGGTTTACTTGCCAAGTTCTTAATTAAGAAAGCCGAGAATTCCTCAAAGTTATGAGTTTCCATGCATTCGAAGACATTGTGGCTTTGCTAATCTATGGTTTGGTTCTATTCCTAACTCGGATCAATTCATAGATGTCAACGCCATCAAATTGTTCTTACCCGCAATCCGTGCCTACTTTACTTGGAGACATTACATTCTCTCACACCGTACTACTACTAAAGACAAGGAACTCTCATGTGTTGTATACCGTTACTTTCGGTGGTTTATTTCGCACCTTCCTCCATCAGTTTTGAAGAACGAACAAAGGTTGAAGTGGTCTCAAGGTTAATGTCACTCTCTCATTCAGGATATCCGTTGGTGTCTTTTCTCTCAAAAGGACTTCACATTCATTGGCGTTGTGGAGAATTCCTAATGTACCACTACTTGGTATAAGGAGGTATCACTTACAACCCTTCTCTAGCTCTACGTCAGTTTGGTTTTGCTTGAAGAGATGGTCCTCATGATATGCTTCTCAAGATATTGTGTTCGACTACAACACGATCTCGAATTACCGTCGAAGGTTCATACCGCTTGGGGCATGGTAAAGAAGAGCGATACCAAGACTTTGGGGCACCAAAACTCCATTCCTTGGAACCTTACCTCAAATGGGTGAGAGCTCGAGCTCAAAACCTCATGATGCCATTCACGCCTGTTTTACCGTAATTATGGAACACATTGCTATGGGTGGCGAACCTATCTTATTCTCCATGACATGCCTCTGATTTTGAAGACTTGAAGAGATCACGGATTCAACTTAAAAAGAAAGGGATACCTTGAAGCTCGGTGCTATGCAAGTGAGGAAAGTGCTAGATTGACAAGCTACTTCACGAGGCGAAACATCAACGCCTACCTCGGCACCAAGAGCGCCCATGGGAGACTTAGAGCTTTAGGATTTTATGTTTTCTTTTATTGTTTTGAACTATCTTTTGTACTTAAAAAGAAAAAAGAATAAAGAGAACTAATAAATGTTTGTTAGTGCTTGTTTAACAAATTTAAATCTCTAAGGTCCTTGAAAACATTGCATTGCATTGCATAAACATCGCATATCATAGCATAACATCATACAGGTACATTGAAGATTGGTTTCTCATTCTCTCGCTATTTATTTTAGCAAACTCTTGAGCAGTCTGTCAAAGATCTCGGGGCTCGAGAATGCTGGTTCAGGAGATGTTCACAAGCTTGGTCCAAGGCCAAGAAGATGCGAAGCTCATCAACGAGAAAGAAGAGGGTCGTTGGTGTTCTCAACATGGGCGGGCGTTACAAGGTGGTCCTAAAGTGGTCGGTCGGATAGAGCTCTCGGAAGGAAGTGTCAAGAATGAGGGGGTGTCAAGGGCAATGAAGAGAGGCAGCGTGAGTGAGGAAGAGAAGAGGACCATTATGATAATAGCCAATACTCGATGAAGATGACAAGTACAAGCAACTTGAAGACCGTCGAATCTTTGTGGAAACGAAAGATGTCAGGTGAATTTTGATGATCGAGTCTTGTTCTGGTGTGGTGATTCCTCCCAAGTTCAAAGTTCCTACTTTTGCCAAATATGATGGCATTTGTCCGAGCTGCATTTGAAGTCCTATGTTCGGAAGATCAACCCCTGCGATGTGAGAAAGTTGTGGATGCATTATTTTCAAGAGGTTTGTCGGAACTCAATTGGAGTGGTATTATCGACTAGAGAATGACCGTATCCGTACTTGGAGTGACTTAGCGGATGCTTTCTGAGGAAGTATGAGTACAATCTTGAATTGACACCCACTCGCAACTACTGAGAACATGTCTATGGGTCGTGATGAGAAGTTCAAAGAGTATGCTCGAAATGGAGGATCTAGCGAGCGGTTCGACCACCCTTGTCCATAGGAGTTGGTTGATATGTTTATGGGAACAGCGCGGCCCATTCTTTAATCATCGATTGGAAACTCTTCAGCGGATTCACCGGTGATATTGAGGAGAGCATTGAGGCGGTATCAAAGTGGAAAGATTCACGTAGACATCTTCAAATCTTTGCGAAGAGATCTTTTGGTGGTAAGAAAGAAACTAATGTTGTGTATGGTCGAAAAGCGAGCCAAGACCGAGCCGCTCAATTTGTGGGGGCAATTGTGATCTCAATCCTACATCGGCACAACCTCGTGAGACAGCGTGGCGAGCAGCGCCACGAGGCAGGTTCACGAAGATCAACATGCCATTGTCATAAGCCTTGCAACACATGTTGAAAGCGGTGATTACTTGAAGGATCCTCCTCGGTGTCAACACTTCCTCTCGAGATACAATCCTAATGCTAAGTGCTTACCACTCCAATAGCCAGGGCACGACAACGACAATGTTGGGCTCTGAAGAACAAGATTCAAGATATGATTGATTGAAGCTAAGCGATTGAGTTTGACCCTCTGTTGAGACTCAAATGTGATCAGCGCTCCTATGCCTAACCATGACAAAGTTCCAATCTTGTTGGTGAGGATACTTACGTTTTCAACATAGATGACTTGACCATTCCTCATGACTGTTAGAAGAATTTCTTTAAGCGGTGTCAACCAGGATGCCCAGATTGTCGTTGGTGCCCATCGCACGATGGTTGTGCTTGGTTGAGAAGGCGTGTTGATTGCATGATGGATAACCATGAAATACTATTCCTGAAACCACCGGTGGAGAGTCTGTGTGAAGACATGTCTAAGAAACTGAAGATCGAAGATGTGAATGAAGTTATACCATCTGCATGGGATACCTTGGGGCAGCCAAGTGGAAAGTTTGATTACATGGTGAAGTACCTTTGTTCACAAGCTACAAGATTCCTATTGAAGATGTTAAAGCGTGGGATGGGGTGTGATTTCCCGAAGACTATCTTTGATGTTAACACAATAAGGATTTCCTCTGCTGATTCATGCCTAGTGGCACCTCTCATCATTACTTCTCCCAGACCAGTTCCATATTGCTCTGACAAAGCTATCCCTTGGAATTATGGAGCTGATGTTTACTATCATGGCGTCAAACAAGACCCTCTGACCATTGAGGACCTTACAGTTGAAGCTACCATTCTTGAAATTGACAACATCTTTTGGATCGAGTAAGGTGGCCAGAAATGGAAGAGTGTTCT